>JAHWFO010073268.1:0-10757 GCA_023313115.1 Rhysida immarginata
ATAAACCCTAAATTATCATAAACTTTGTGAATAGTATAATTCACTGGTGCAGTTTTTTACCTAACATAATTATAATAAATTACTAGACCATAAATCTATGAATATTATCCCCAGAAACCCTACATAAATTGATGCAGTGCGACAGGATATCAAGATATTGTAGCGATTTGATTAGGCATATTCAAATAAGAGTATTTACATAATAGTTGCATTAATTACATGCCTACATTTGTGGAGTAATTATTGAAGCAAAAGTAAGACCTGAGACAAAAGAAAGGCACGATTGGTAAATTATTATTTTAGAGATAAGCTAACAAAATAAGTCAAGATGAATCAAGCCCCAGTGTTGTAGTCATTTGCGCTAGCAGGCGAAATAAAGCCATATGATGGATCTACGGATCCAGAGGAATTTTTTTTGCGAATAGATGAAATTGGAAAAGTAATGAATTGGGGAGCGGAAACTAGATATAATGTTGCTAAAATTAAGCTAACAGGGGACGCACATTTCTATTGTAAGGAAGATGGAGAGATGAAATCAGTAGATACTTATGAAACATTGAGAAAAGCATTGAAAGAGCGATTTGGAAAGGAGTTTAGAGGAGAAAATGAAAGATTATTTAGAGAATGTAAACAAGGTGTACAAGAATCAGTCCGCCAGTATGTGACCCGGGTACAGAGTCTAGGAAATAAAACGATGCATAAGATAGTAGGAGAGGGAGCATTAGTAGAAATAAAGCGTGCATATGCTCAAGAAATCTTAGAGGAAAAAAATTTAGAGCATTTTGTAGAAGGATTGTTGCCACCAGTAAGAAGAGTTGTTATGTTTAAGAAACCAGAGAATTTGAAACAAGCAATAGAACAAGCGGAGGAAGAAGAGGAAATTGTTAAGAAATGGGGTTTAGAAGGTTATGTTTTCCATCCAGTTGAGAAAGAAGCCATTGTGTCATTGAGCCCAGAAGCAGAGGAATAAATCAGTAGGCATATAGAAAACCGATTGCGTAGAAAAGAAAGCATTGTAAGCGCACTGTAAGCGCACTGTAAGCGAAAGAAGGCCGAGCGAGTATTACCGACCGCCCGCACGGAGAAATCCGCCGCATTTAGGCCGAGGTTCGATCGCAGAGCGAGGATGAGGCATGCGAAGAAAGCGTGTAGAGACCATCTGCTATAATTGCCATTTAAAAGGGAATAAAAGAAAGGATTGCGTAAGTAAAGCGTTTCACAGAGTAAACTGTTATTATTGTTCAAAAGAAGGGCATTCGATCAGTTATTGCAAGGAAAGGTTACAAAAAGAGCAAAAAAGGGGAAACAAATTAACAAAGGCGACTCAGACATACAAGCGTGCGATCAGCCCCCCTCCCCAAGGAAAGGAAGAGAAGGAAACAGATGTAGGAGAAACGTTACAGATGGCACACATTTCGGAGGATCCCGGAGAATTAATGATTGAAGGCACATTAGGAGAGGTGAAAGTAAAATTCCTGGTTGATAGTGGAGCAAAAGTTACTCCAGGTGAGGATATAGTACAGAAAATTGTTGACTTGGGGTATAAAGTTACCGAGGTTAAAGAACCCGCTATAAAATTGGTTGGAGTAACAGGGCATAACTTCCCCACTACTGGAATATATTCAATTAAATTCAAATTTGGTAACAAAAAGTATGTGTTAAAATGTTATATTTGGAAAAGAAGAGAAGAAATACCGTATCAAGCTATATTAGGCAGAGATGCACTCTCCAAATATGGATTTGTCATCAATTTTCACGATAGATTGTTACAGGCGAGAGATATGGATATCCCATTCGTGGGTATTCCATCGAGAATAGATTGTAGGGCTGGTGCCTCGGAGATTACAAACATCAGAGCATTTATGGATACCGTTCCTGTTCGTAGTAAAAGCAAAATTTCCATCCCCCCTTATTCAGAGTCTGTTTGTGAAGGCAGGTTGGTGAGTCAGGAGTATAAAGAGCGCATAGGAGTGTTGGAGCCAAAGGATCTTTCAGAGTCAAGGTTGTTAGCAGCAAAGGTACTAGTCAAAGTATCGCAAAGGGATACGATCCCAATTCGAATATTTTAATTATTCAGGAGAGACCATTACAATACCGGCAAATAAAACCATTGGGCATCTGAGCGAGGCAGAGGAGGAGAAGGTGGAATTAAGTTCCTCCATAGAAGAAGGAAGGGAAACTAAATTAACAAAAGAAGAATTTTTGAAATTATTCCATTTAGATCATTTAACACCTGACAAAAGGATCCCATTGGAAAAGCTGTTGTATGAATTTAATGGCGCATTCTCGCATCATGAGTGGGACCTGGGATGCTGTAAGATCGAACACCATAAGATTGATACTGGGTCATCCCCCCCTGTAGCTCAGCCTCCATACAGAATTCCTTATTCGCAGAGAGGTATCATGAAGGAAATGATAGATAACTTGTTAAAACATCAGGTCATTGAACCCAGCTCTAGCCCTTGGAATACACCAGCTTTATTAGTAAAGAAAAAGGATGGGTCTTATCGATTCGTTGTAGACTATCGTAAATTGAACAAGGTTACAACTGTTGACTCATTCCCTTTACCCAACGTGAATGAAACGTTGAGTCAGCTAGGAAAGGCGAAATATTTCAGTGTATTAGATGCGAATTAAGACTATTTTCAACTTGAAATTAGCGATTCTGCCAAAACATCGTTCAGTACCCCGGACGCCAAATTTCAGTTTAAGCGATTGCCTATGGGTTTAAACAATTCACCAGCGCTATGGCAAAGAGCCGCCAATTTCATAGTCAGAGGTCTACAGGACCGTATTCTCTGTTACTTAGATGACTTCATTACATTTAATGAGACATTCGCTGAACATTTAGACAGTTTAAAGATGTTGTTTATAAGGTTACAGGAAGCGAATCTCAAACTCAAACCTCGTAAGTGTCAATTTCTCAATGACGAAGTTAAATTCTTAGGCCATGTTGTCTCGGAGCATGGTATTGCTCCTGATCCAGAAAAAATCACAGCTGTAAAAAACTTCCCTAGGCCAAAGAATGTTAAAGAAATTCAATCTTTCTTGGGATTGGCAAATTATTACAGGAGACATGTGAAATCTTTCAGTGCCATTGCAAAGCCACTAACGGAATTAACTAAATTAGACACACCTTTCATTTGGTCCGATGAAGTAGAGAAAGCATTCCTAAACCTTAAGCAACTCTTAGTTTCAGCACCAATATTAAAAAGTCCGGATTTTTCTAAACCATTTATAGTCGCAACAGATGCTAGCTCGTATGCGTTAGGTGCAGTATTATCCCAGCGCTTCGATGGAAAGGAACACCCTATTGCGTATTGTAGTCGTTTGTTAAAAAAGAGTGAACTGAATTACTCGGTGATCGAAAAAGAATGTTTGGGAGTAGTGTATGCCGTTAAGCAATTTAGAGTGTACTTTTACGGTAATAGATTCACATTACAAACCGATCATCGTCCTCTTTCGTGGCTATTCAATCTCAGAGACCCGACTTCGAAACTTGCCCGCTGGGCGTTGTCGTTATCCGAATTTAATTTTGACATTGCACATAAACCCGGCATTAAAAACACAAATGCCGATGGCTTCTCACGAGTTCCTATCTCAGCAGTGGCAGAATACGAGCCACTGATATGTAAGCAGGAAATAGCCAGGGAACAGCAGTTGGAGAAGGAGTGGAGAGGGATTCGAGACTATTTCAAGGGCATTGGCGTGAAACCATCCCCTCCCGATTGGCCAGACAAGGAGGAAAACTTTTTCATGGATGATGAAGACGTATTGTACCATATAAAAAGATCACAAGATGGAAAGTTGTCATTCCGAATAGTTTAAGGAACCACGTTTTGTATCTTTTTCACGATATTCCATCCAGTGGACACATTAGATCAAAGAAGATGCGAGTCAAAATTGACAAACAATATTATTGGCCAACTATGCGAGCAGATAATCAGAAATATTGTGCTGAATGTGAAAGTTGTCAGCTTCATGCAGCTCGACCTATACGTAAAGAACAGCCGTTACAAAGTTTTCCACCAGTGAAACATCCATTCTACCGTATTGCCGCCGACATTTTGGGGCCGATTACAACCTCTTATGAAGGTTATAAGTACATTTTAGTTGTCACAGACCATTATTCTAGATATTCGGAAGCTGTTCCATTGATGGATCAAACTGTGAAAACAGTGGCTAAGGCATTAGTCACCAGTGTTTTTAATCGTCATTCCATTCCAATCCAATTATTGACCGACCGAGGGTCCAACTTTACTTCTGAACTTCTACGAGAAGTCTGCAAGATTTTGGGTATTAAGAAACTGTTCACCACTGCGTATCATCCCGCCGGAAACGGAATTTTTGAACAAGGTTTTGATACAGATGATACGTCATTACGTCGAAAAAAGTGAAAGAGACTGGCCAGAATGGCTGTCGTTCTGTATGTTTGCGTATAACACGAGTCCACATTCTTCTTTAGGCGAAAGCCCTTTTCTGTTATTTTACGGGAGAGATCCCATCCTCCCTGGTGATATCATCACCGCACCGAGAAGACCATATTATGGCGTTGACAAAAATTATGGATGCGAAATTGAAGCGCGCATCAAGAATGCGTTCGATCTTGTGGACAAAATTCGAGAAGAACAGGACAAGAAAAGAAACGAATATCACGATAAGCGTCACAAGTCTTATTCATTTAAGGTTGACGACCTCGTATATTTAGCAGTTCCACAAATTAAACCGGGATTGGTAAAGAAATTGCACCCTACTTATGAGGGACCATATCAGATAATTGACCAGTACTCTCCAGTTAACTTCCTGATCAAACATGTGAAAACGGGAAAAACTAAGGTCGTCCATGCAAACCGAATAAAGCCGAAGATAGGAGACCTGCCCCAAGAGCCCCGTCACAGGGAAAGACGAGTCCGAGCTCCAGTAGCCGCGCCACCCGAGCCCCAGGCGCCGTCGACTTGTCCCGAAGAGGATTCGTTCCTACCGCCCCATGCGATGCCAGAAGCCGAGCCGAACGTGGAGCCCGCGAGGCCACCACCCGTCCCAGGAGGAAGCAATGAGGCCGGGAGAGCAGTAAATGCACCCCCCTCCCATCCGTATATGTTGCGTTCGAGAGGAAGCGTTCCCGAAGTGCCTTGGGTTTTGCCGTCCATTCAAGATAAAAGAACCACTGAAATATTCGAAAGAAACCCACCTGGAGATGACACTAATGTTATTGACTAGTTATTGAGACAACCAGCACCCGTGGAAAGGGAAGAAGTTCGTCTGAATGAAGACAACCGCGTACCGAGCTCCGGCGAACGCCATAAAGTCGCCGCCCTGATAGAAACCCTTTCCGCCCCAGCCTCTACGGAGACTGTTGGTACCCCTCCCCTCTCAGAACTTATCTGTAAGATAATTAGAGCCATAGTCTGCGAGCATTTAGGTTTTACCCAAGGATAACGCGCAGAACAGGAGTAGAGCAGTAATTGCATTGTATTTTTTTAATTTACATTATGAGAAACTTACCTTATAATTAACCTTATTATGGCCCTTGGATTGACTTTGAATCATATTGATTCCAGAGAGTTGAAGTTTATGACTATGGAATATTTAGTAATGTAGATATTGTAGTACAGAAGTAATAGCAACAGTTTGTGCTATTAATTATTAGAAAATTAAACTGTTCAGTTAAACATGAAAGCCGTTGCCTTCTGAAGTTGCTTGTTACCTACTACTAAGGTTAGTGGGATACAGGTGCAAACTTTTGGGAGGTAGCGACATGAACCTGTATTATGTATAACAATTTTTTTGAGAAGTTGAATTACAATCGATGTCCTTTTCATGGTCATCTCGAAGAAGCTGTTGATTAATATTTTTTCAGACTAGTTTTGGCATTTAATAATGTTGCTCATGCGAACGTGTGCGCGTCGTTATAGCTTATCAAACAATTTAGAATTAAGTCACAGTATTGTGTCAAAGGGGTAGTTCCCGAGAAATTTTTTATGGTTGGAGCAAAATTAAGAATTACAGAATCGAGCAATCACCCAGAAACTGTGAAACAAGACAGATTGCTTTCCCGAGGGAAGAAATGTGATTCATACACCTGGAGATATAATTATAAGGCCTTAGCGTACCAGTCCCTTAGAGATATCGTGTTTAAGCAGATTGGAGAAGTCCCCCCTTGAGCATGCCAAACGGGAGCGGACTAGAAGACGTTGTAGAGAGGTCGCGAGACGTCGCCCCTCCTCTTCAACCCTCTTTAGAGTAACGGAGAGCAAGAGAAAGCTAACCCAGAATCAGTGAGTAGATTTTATGACATTGAATTCCATAGTTCGGAGGTAGGCTTAGCTACCCTACCCCAGTTCTCGAATACTATTGTCCCTTAATATTTATAATTACTCTAATGCTTACGTGTAAATTTATGCTTCGACATTATGAGAACAATCAGAAGAACCGATTGCTATAACATTTTGGAAGTATTTTAGCAGACATATCCTCATTAACACTTCATTTAACAGTAAAGTCACCTACTTAAAAAGGGTATAGATTATCAATTATGCGATAGTAATTTTGTATCTTTAATGAACCCTATTACTTTGTATACACATGGATAGATTGTAGAGGTCACATGTAAAGGACCTAAAGATCCCTGAATCATATTTAAGAAGTTAAAAATTTTTTTGTAAGACAAATTGAGGAGTTTTAGCCCAATTTAATGTTGAGTTATAAACTTTATTATTAGTTCCCAACATGCACAGATGCAATTGAAACAGAGTTGTATTTTTCGTTTAGATCTGAGCCACTCCGATCTTCATTCCTAAGGAAAGATCAAAGAGACCGTTTTAGCATTGGAACAGTAATATTTTTCAGAGTAGTTAAGCAGAAATTAAACCTTGGTAAATAAATATTTGGCCTACCTGGATGCCTGGACATCAGAATGTGTTGATATCGTGAATAGAAGAAACGATCCATAGCGATGCGTCAATCGTTGTCGTATGGAGAGCCTGGCCCATCGTTCGTGAAGCATGGACTGATCACCCCCGCGGCACGACCTCGTGGCGTTCCGGCGATTCACGTGTACAATCGAACATTATCCGTATGAAATTCCTGAAGAGAAGTGATAAAATCCAGCCCAGAACGAACAGTATACATTATTCCAGTCCTTGTTACAATAGTGTGAATCAAAGTGCACATCGCAGATACATTCATATCAAAGTCTTTGTTCTCCACTCGCCGCATGGCGCGACATCAATCTTATGGTTATACAAGCATATATTTCTCATTATTAAAAAGTATTTACATGAAACAAACACTCATTCCTAATAGAAACGTTTAGTAGTGATGGTAATATTCCTTGTGGCAGTGTATGAATAACACGTTGTTTTGTTTTCGGCTGGTCCGAGCAGGAGAACGTAATAGAAGGTCCGAACAGGAAGAGCCTCAGGAAGTAACGCCATCTATGGAGACCATATACAACTCATGCTTAAATTTTCTTTCAGTTTTAAGAGAAATTTCCGATTATGAGACTAAGATAATGATTCATGTTCCAAATAGGAATTTAATGAAGAAATCCTCACTCCTCTAGAGTTTATAGATTATTATTATTTAAGGAACAGTTTGAAAAATTTTATTTCTTTCAAGATTTATACCCGACATTCCATTTGATAAGCTTGACCAGCTGGTGACCTAGATAATCAGAGAAAGCTAAACAAACCCAGTCGACCCTTTTTCCTTGTGAATGGAACCTGTCTTAACTATTGTTCCCGGATTGGCACTGAAAGGAGAATCTAACTTCCTCAAATAAGGAAATAAATGAAGAGAATTTTTATTAGAAATAGAAATTTTACACGAATGATAAATTGAACAAGATTATACAATGTTTACATATTATCCCAGACAATATATGAGCAATCGATGCACACTTAAGATATATGATACATCTTTTTAAGTTGATATTTTGATTTTAGAGCTGATTCTTTTGTTAAACTATGGGTTAGCCTATCTACTCTCTAGCCTAATAATAAGTAAATGTCACCCTCTTGCTCACTACAGATGACAAGACGGGATGGCGGGTGCTTAGCTATTAATGTGTTATTGTTGTACTTGAGCTATTGTCCAAGAGTTGTTTAAGAGCTCCGAACCCCCCCCTTCCTCGACACAATACCGATCTTGCGCGCGAATACATTTATATGAAAATTAGAATTAGTAAAAGATTACATGCACATATTAATCTAATTATTCATTGCTTTGAATAGAAATTTAGTAAGGAACACATTTAAACATTGAACAAATATATATATGGGAATACAACATTTACTCCATTTATTCTCTATTCTTTTTCTATTCTTTAATAAAAAATTTTTAAGTTGGCCGAGACATTTGGAATGAATTGGCTTTTAGGAAAACCTGACGAATCTCCCGAGTCAACCGACACCGCACGTCAACTGACGCTTGAGGACCACACCCTCAAGGTAGACGATGCCAGTGAAGGACGCCTGAGATTGTTCCTGATCCAGAAACCGGAGATCCAACGCGGAAGAGAAGAAACTTGAACTTTATGACTTTCCCTGTTCAGGAAGCAAGTTTGTGCCACAAATTATCAAGTACTTTGAAGTATTTCTTAAGTAATATTTTGCTTTGTGTTTTCTAACATAGTATTGAATTCCCGTATTCAGTGAATTCCAGTGAACTTTATGTTGTGTTTGAACTTTAGTGAACTGTGTATTGAGAAAAAACTATATAGAGTATTAAGAACTTTTGAACTGTGTGATAGGAAACTTCCAATGTTGTGCACAAAATTTTCGTTAAGAAGGCCTATAGTTACATTTATATTTAAGTAGTAATTAAGTTACATATTATTGGTGTTCTTATACACTTTATAATACCTTAGTATTTCATGATAGTTAGGAGCTGCCTAACCGATTTTTCTTGTTAAAGGAAATTGCTTATATTATACATTATCAGTAAATAATTTCTCTTTGAGTATTTTTAGTTGCCATTTGAGATGTAGGCTTGCCGGCGTCGACTCGATCTGTCTCGCTTCATCATGGAAGATGCTGCGGAGAAGCAAGACCGCCCAGAGGATTCCAGGTAAAGGTACCGCCTCGGGGCGAGGCTTTTCTTGCAGGGGGAGATATTTGTAAGGTTTTGAGAATTAATTAGCTAGAATTTGAATATTCAGATTATTTATGCAAATGAGCTATTTTATTATTCGCGTTCAGGATTGTCTCATTAGAGTCAGAAGTTAAGAGTTTGTATAAAGTTTAGAAGAGTTTTTATGTAGAGAAAGATTAAATAGAGTATTAATTGTTTTAAATATTTTTTATGCGTGGGTGTAAGGAGTTGTTAATAAGGAGCCAAGTTTTAAGGTTTGTCAGAAGGAGAAAGCAAGAGTCAGTTTACACAGCTTTGTTTTGATCGTTAGAATCATATTCAAGGATAGAAGTTATATGGCCAGAGTAGGACAAGTGAATCGGAAACCGGATGAACAGATAGAAAGCAAGAAAGATGAATGTAAGGATTGAACTTTGGATTTTGAAGAGAGAAAAGAGACAGTGAATGATCACGTGGATGCCAAAGTTTGATTGGCTATTGAAAATCGAAATTGTTAGTTCAGTTATGCTAAGTGAAAGATTTTAGTCAGTAGCAATGTAACGATTCCCGTAGCCGAGTGTGTGGCGAACTATTCATAAATTTATATACTAATTCGGCCTCCATCTGGTAATCCTAGGATTCCAGATGGGAAGTTTAAATTTTAGGATTAATCCAGTTTGCGTTGTAGTTTAATGAAAATGTAACCGTCAAGTTGAAATTTAGTTAGCTCGCGTTATCGAGGTGTTTTTGAAGAGTTTCTATCGAGCTGAGAACCAGCGTCATCAATTCCAATAATTTCATGGTTTGCGAGGGATGTTGCAAGAATGTGTACCGAGCCCCGTGGAGTACCCCGATCCAGTACAAGAAGCCAGAGACGATCGTTCTGTGAGCCACTCCGTTGGAAGAGGACGACCCCCCTCCCGCCAAGCTGTGGTATCAGAGAGGACGAGAGAGCGGACAGATTGAGAAGACACGGTATAGCCCATTTCCAATTTAATGTCTCAATGGCCAATTCTTTAATTCCTCACATGATTTCATTCTTTCTATTTTATATATTACATTCATATTTTGGGAAGGGATTATTCTATCAAACAATGGGAAGGACAATTATAACGTAACTCAGTCAATAGCTTACATTCATTATTATTTCGGAGCTATTAAAGCCATATTTGTAATTTACATTCCGAGAGAAATAGAACAATTTATCATTTGAGTTCCTGTTGGACATTGTTATCACTAGATATTTCTAAATTCAGTATAACCCGAATTTCCTTGAGATATAAATTGTATAATCGAATAATTGAGAATTACATTCATACCTAATTTACATATTGCTATTGCTAATATATCATTATTATTATATCAAGAACTTCTGATCATTGTCATATAAGTTTAGTCTAAAGGAATCCTTAATTGATAATCATTCTGTTGTATGCCACATAATTTAATTACTAAGTTATTATTTGGAATTGTGATCACTCATCGAAACGTATAATTAGTCAAATTGCCACAAGTCATTTCTTAATTACAAACTGTATTATTTTATTTGAATCTTAATTGGAGCTTGACCAAGTTGAAATTCATATCTTAAATTATCTTTATCATTTGCATTACCTTCCATACAATATTGTTTTATATACATTTGTTGAACATTGAATAAACATTATATGTTAAATTGTTAAGTC
>JAHWFO010073306.1:0-13450 GCA_023313115.1 Rhysida immarginata
CTGTCGTAGTTTTCGTTTAATAATACGCCAAACGTTTTCTATAGGCGACAGATCCTGGCTGCAAGGGGGCCAATCCAACATACGAATGCGCTGCCGACGTAGCCATGCACAAGTTATGTCTTGTTGAAATATACACTGACGTCGTCCAAACAGGCGCCTCTTAGATGGCACCATAGCTTGTTCCAGGATCCGTATATACGCTTCAGCATTGACGGTGCCATTGCAGATGTGCAAGTCTCCCATTCCATGGCCACTAATACAGCCCCAGACCATGACAGACGGTGGTTTCTGTACCGAACGCCTGTAGCACGCGGGAATATCCTTTTCGTCTTTGGTCCGGAGTGTACGGCGTCCATTATTTCCGTAAACAATCGTAAAGGTTGATTCATCGGACCACAATATGTTCTTCCAGCGTGCTTGGGACCAATTGCGATGGGCTCGAGCCCATATCAGACGGCGACGTTGCTGTCGTTTATGATGTATGGCTTCCGTTGTGCACAGTATAACTTAAGTTTGCATTTGTGGATGCACCGGCGTACAGTATTCGACGATAATGGCTTCCCGAAGAAATCGCGGGCCCACGTGGCTATGTCCGTAATCGCAGCATTCCTATGAGGATCCGAAGAGCTCGAGCATTCAGAATAGGTTTTCTACCTTGGCCTTTCCGAACTGTGATCTCACCACTATCTCGGTAGCGCTTGATAATATTATGTACTGTAGATGATGACAGGTTAAATCTTCTGGCTATTGCACGCTGAGAAACGTTGTTTGTGAATTCTTGAATGATTCGAACACGAAGATCTTCGCTAACTGGCTTGCCTCGACCCATCGTTCCGAATAAGTTACCTGAACGACGGATGGCAACTGTTATTTATACGGAATGCAGTACGACGTCATCATTCTAGATTATTCCACTACTAACGGCACTTTCTACAACGTATGTCCCTACTATTTTGGAACGTGTTGCAACACCCCCATTCAAAATGAACGTCCCGGCCACGATACAAAATGTTTTGGTGCACACAGTATATTTATGTCATTTCATAAACGTATCTGCTATTTTGTATTCGCGAGAAAGTTTTGTTACATCATCCCTTTTTGTTTTTTCTAGATATTTTGCACTGTCCCAACTTTTTTGGAAATGAGTATTGTATAATAAAATACTTCAAATACAAAGTTAACGAAAAGATAAACTTATCACTCAGTGATCGTATTAAACCCTCATGTTTAACCATGACAGTTCTGGGCGATGGAGCTTCCCAATTTGCTTCCCCTGTTGCACCTGGTTTCGGAGTCTATCTTTAGTCATTGGATTACACTATTCATTGGAAAGTTTAAAACTGAATTTCACCTTCTGACAAAAAGATAAAGCGAACAGGACGGAACTCATTTTAACCAGAATAGAAAAAAATATTTTTAACCTTATAGCAAACATGTCAAGTCGTGAAATCACAAAAGATCGGATAAGTCGAATTTATTAAGTCGGAAAAGGCATAAAAATTGGATGCGACAAAATAATGAAAGAAGAATATAAAATCACCCGATTAGTTTGAGGTAAGAAATTCTTGGAACGACGAATAGAACTCGAGATTTTCTCAGACGAGGAAAACTTCAATCTTAATGGACCTGATGGGAATAACACTTATTATAAGGACCGATAGATACTTACGTTTTCACAATGTGCGTCGGTCTATTGGTGCTCTAGCTTTCGAACGCTTCCGAATTTTCGACTTCCGTTTTCGCCATTCGACAACTTAGGGAAATCGGAAGACTTGAGTTCGTTGGTGGAAAAAATCGGTAAGCTACTTCCGGTTCAAATAATAAAGGTCACAAATAATATACGAGACCAGGTTTTTCACTATACAATTCAATGTATAAATGGCCTGTGCACTGCCAAATGCTGTTCTCTCTTTGGCATTCCATACTTAAAGCAGAGAAAAGGCTTCTGAATTAAGTGAAAACACGTGATGGTCTTCCTTATTGGTCAATATCAGTCAGAACTGGTTCAAGGGTATGTGGTTTAGTGGTAACATGTAGCATGTATTATATCAAAAGTTTGAAATAACATGTCATGATTGAATATTAACGTAAAATTAATGATAGTCGAAATAGGTTCAATGGTATGTGGTTTCATGGAAGCAGTATGGTTCAGGGGAAACTTTCAAAGCTCAGATTTGGCATGTAATATATCAAACAACTTGGAATGACGTCTCATGAATGAATATAACATAATTATTTTGGAAATTGGCTCAAACGCACCTGGTTTAGTGGAACCATTATGATTCATTGTTACTTTCAATGCTAAAATATGGCATGTAATATATCAAACGACTTGGAATGATGTGTCATGAATGACTATGACGTAAAATTAATGATACTCGAAATTGGTTCCAAGGCAGATGGTTTAGTGGACCCATTATGGTTCATTGGAACTTTCGATGCTAAAATATGGCATGTAATTACTTATACCTTATATTATCAATAGTTAGTTTGCGTTAGGCAAATTTTAACAATAGCTAGTAGCTAATCGTTCCTTCAATGGTACTTACGTAGAAAAGCTTTGGCAATAGTTTATGAAGAAAGAATTGACCCTTACACAGAACGCTTCAACAATTAACCCTTATTTCATTAAATAGGAATGCTTACAAATTAAAGGATTCGTATATGTTCTAATCTATAGAGAATTACTACTTTCTCCATTTAACTTTTCAGATAGTTTTATTCAATTTGAACTATACATTTCCATTAGAAGTACGCCTTGCTTTGCAACCAGAGGCTTCCTTAGCAACCTCATCTAATTCTTAACAACGAAAGGCTTTTTTCACAAATCAAATGCTTTCAAATCCTATCGGTCCTGGGCGTTTCGGTTGCCTGACTTGTTATGATCTGAGAAAGCAACGAAGGGAAGTCTTCAGTCGTCAAATGGGAGGTGGCAGCATTATGAACTGAGGAGGATTTGCTTATGGAAAAAGAGATCTAACCATTGTTACTCTAATATGAACACCAAGAAATTTCAGGAAATTTTATTTGAGAACTTGATTCAAATTGAACCACTCATTACTGATGATAACTGGACTTTCCACACGACAATGCCCACCAGTTTTGTAACGAACTTTTCAATCAACGAACTTTTGTAACTTTTTGGCATGCTGTTGACCAACTTAGCACATTATGCACGACTGATATTAAACCGAAATGACTGATTGCCGAATTCAACCCCTGCTTTGTCTGTGGAAGTCTTTGCTGAAGTCTAGCCTTCATCAACTTCCATAAATTTTCACTTGGATTAATGTCAGGCCATGTAACACGCAGATATTTCCTGATGAAGACAATTCTTTCTTGGATTTAGCAATATGACTAGACGCACCATCCTGCTAGAACAGAACGGAATCACAGCATAGATCTCCAGATGATGGGATCATGAAATCGTCAAGTATTTCTTGATAGACTGCGGCATTTAGGACACATAACTTTCCTACTCTATAAGATTCATTACCCTTACTGAAGTAGCAAATGTCATTGATCTGTTGACTGAGTTTCTGTTGTAAGCTGCTTGTGTCTTTCTCCACACACATGATCCTTGGTCATTAAAGCACAAAGAGAACACGGATTCGTCACTATATAATTTGTTGCTCCAGTCATCTTGTCCCTAAGCACTGCCAAACTATATTTCTAGGCCTGACAACTGAATTGATGACGTCTTGCTAGATGTCGGGGAGGCATCTGGTCATCTGCTTGCCACTTTGACATAGGAGAAAAGTTTTTCAGATTATTGAAGTGTTCGTTTAAATTGAATAAGCATAATTTGTCATCTTGAATCATTTGTAATCAGGAATATAATTTGAAACCTTTCGTAAATATAATTTTTTTTTATGATTAAGAATTATTGTCAATTATAGTAGCCTACCATTATAACCAAGTATGTTAGGCTTAACATCGTGGCTAAGTATCAAAATGAAATATACCGGGTGGGCAAGAAATAACGTGAGGTGTTCAGAGCTCGCTAGCAGGAATTCTATTAGGCCAAATGCAGTACATTTTGATGTATATACTTAGTGGAACATTCAGTTTCGATTTCTGCAAAAAGAAAAAAAAGATAGTACCAAAAGTCGCCATAGGGGTCGCTTATTTCAAGAAAGCAATGAATACCTAATTGTCAAATGAACCAACTTTAGTAACAACAATAAACAATGTTTTATTTTTAATTCCAAATGTGTTTCAATATGACCACCCACCAGTGTGCTGTTCCAATAGCTGCATGCGCTACACGACATTTTCTACGGCAGCTCGCAGCATATCTGCATTAAGTAGTCCGATATGTAACGTTGAGAGGTCAGGAACATGTGCTTGATACACAAGGCTTTTCAAATATCCCCATAACCAAAAATCACAAGGGTTGAGATCAGGCGACCTGGGTGGCCATACCATGGGAAATGCACGACTAATTATTCTGTTGTCTGAAAAACGTTCTCGCAAGATCTGCTGCACCTGACGTCCTGCATAAAAATGGTAGAATCCAGACAACCCTTTTCCTTCAATCGTGGTATCACAAAATTCTCAAGCATATCGGCATACCTGGCAGAATTGACGGATTTCTTCAAAAAAGTACGGGCCGATGATGAAAGAAGCAGTAAAGCCGCACCATACTGTTAGTTTCGGTGAGTTGGCATAGGAGTTGGCAGACACACTTGTGGATTTGATGCAGTTGTGGGTATTGATATCACCATTCAAATAAAAATGTGCCTCATCACTCCATAAAATTTGCCATGGCCATGCATCATCCACTTCCATACGTACTAAAAATCTCAACGAAAGGTCAGTTCGGGTACGTTCATCTCCAGGAAGCAATTGTTGAACAGGTGTCAGTTTATAGGGATAAAATGTCAATATCTTATGCAATATTGTTTGGCGTGCTATTGCGTTTGCAGTAGTCATCTCCTGTTCCACAACAGCAGTTGCAACTTCTTCAACGTGTTGCTGCCTGATTCGTTTGCGACCCCGGCCTGGTTGCACTCCTAGAGTTCCGGTAGATTCAAATGGTTCAATCGTTTTCCGTAAGTTAGTTATGCTCATCGGTCCTCTTCGTAACGTTTTCAATCGCCGGAATTCACGAAGGGCAGCACTTGCATTGTCGCTCTTCTGATAAAACAACTTGACTAATAACGTCCGGTCAGGCAGAGTAAGCGTCATCGTCAGGCCATTCGTTCGTGAATGATGGGAAATCTTCAGCCTTGCCTTTTATTGTCATGATTGCTCAAAACGGAACGCGCTTATGCAAATGTATTCATTGTTTTCTTGAAGATGTGCCCCCTACGGCGACTTTTGCTACTATTTTTTTTTGTAGAAATCGAAACTGCATGTTCCACTAAGTATATACACCAAAATGCACTGCATTTGGCTTAATAGAATTCCCGCTAGCGAGCTCTGAACACCTCACGTTATTTCTTGCCCACCCGGTATTAATAATTTGCAAACTAAGATGTATTTCGTAATGCGTAAATAAAAACAAAAAAAAAAACCCACTAATCCCCAACGAGATTTATGATCCAGATGTACATTTCGGGGGCTATGCTCCCCTTCAACAGTGAGTGAGTGATAAGAGAAGAAACCAGAATTTATAACATACAAAAACAATGAGACAACAGTATTATTTTACAAATCACCAACCAAAAGAAAGCAAGCAATGAATAACAACCAAATTAAACAAATCCGAACAGCCCTACCTGACTTACCCTGAGTGGCACACCCAAATAACAGCACGAATTCATTTGCCCATGCGGATGCAACAGCTGCTCCCAATTGCTGCTTATTGGATGGTGGTGGATCCATGCCTCGAAAAACCCGTTCCAGCTCATTCCAAAGATGTTCGATTGGGTTCAAATCCAGGGACTGTGGTGTCCAGAGGAGTAAGTTGAATTCATTATCGTGCTCCTGGAACCATTTCATGACGATACGAGCCTTGAGACACGGAGCATTGTCCTACTGAGAGTATCCTGTAGCCATGAAGAGATGAATGTGGTCGGCAACAATGTTCAGGTAGCCCTGACCATTAAGGCGTTGTTCTAGAGGTATCAGCGGACCAAGAGTATGCCAGGAAAACATTCCCTTGACCATTACAGAGCCTCCACCAGTCTGAAAAGTGGAAACCAGATAGGAGGGGTCCATCGCTTAGTGCTGTTGTCTCCAAATTCTGTGTCGGCCTTCTGCATTGTACAATAGGAAACGGGATTCATCCGACCGGCAGACCTTCTTCCAGTCGTCGACGGTCCAGTGTTGGTGTTCACGGGCAAATTGGAGACGTTTTTTGCGGTTTTGGGTGGAGATCAGAGGCACCTGGACTGGCCGTCGGCTGTTGTAATACGGCGTGTAGTGCAATGTACGATGTGTAGTGCATTCAGAGATGTTATTCTGCGGTCCAGTGTTGTAGTCCATGGTTCGGTGACGTTTCTATTCGCACGCTCACCCCTCGGATCGATGAGTCGCTTGCGACCACAGGCTTGTCTTTGGTTGATTGTTTTTTGTTTGTTTAACCAGTCCTTGAAATGGTAGTTCGGGAAAAGCCTGGAATTTGATCAGCTATGAACGATCATGGGTAGTATTCTAGGATGTATTGTATCTTATACATCCATGTGCTGACGTGCGGTTTCGGAAATACTCAGTCCACCTCGCCGGGCACCAACTATTATCCCGCGCTCGAAGTCGCTCAGATGCTTCGTTTTCCCCATGGTGACGGTCAAACCACTTGCAGCTGCCAGATGTGTTTTCGCTTTATATTGGTATCGACTGTCACGTGACCAACTGATACGTAGCAATTGCTATGCCAACGGATTTGCATAATCATGGGTGTTCCCATTATTAAACTGGCCACTCAGTGTATATAGACCAGTAAACTGTGGATACTTACAGTTAAGATGAAAAATAGGGAAACGCTCCACTTGTCCACAAATTATTTTATTTCGTCTGCTAGGCAAACATTGTTCCATGTGAGTCAGTATTCGAAGAAAAACAGCCAGTACATACACACACACACACCGGCCAATGAATTAGAAACCATCGTTCAATATGATGTAGACCCTCCTTTGGCTGTAATTACAGAACATACGCGGTTTGGCATGGACTCTACAAGGTGTTGCAATGCAGGTAAGGTAATCGCAGACCATGCATTCGTCAGAGAGACCTTCAGGTCCTGCAGAGTAGACGGAAGCGGATGCCTTCGACGAATGTCTCTTTCCAGCATGTCTTATACATTCTCGATCAGATTCAAATCCGGACTTTGCGCTGGCCACGGCAGATTTTGCAACTCGGTGTCATGTTCAGAAACCACTCCTGAACAATTCTTGCTCGATGGACAGTAGCATTGTCGTCCATGAAAAACGCGTCATCATTTGTGTACAAATGCACCGTTGCAGACAATGTTGATCTGCAACAATGTTCAGGTAGTCTTTGGCTTTCATCCGACTGTCAAGGAATTTCAGGGGACCCTTGCCATACCAATAAAACATGGCCCATACCATGACACCTCTTGCTGAAGCTTGAACTGTGTTCACAACAAATGAGGGGTCCATCGCTTCATGGGGCTGACGCCAAATTCTCTGTCGGCCATCGGTGCAAAACAATATGTAACGTGACTCGTTTGACCAGTCGTCTACTGTCCAGTCACACCGTTCTTTACACCACTGCAGGCAAACTTTCCGGTTTGTTGCAGACCCCAGGGGCTTCTTCATTGGCATGCGACTTCCCATCCCTATTCGCTTCAACTCTCGGCGCATTGTTCTGTAGGAGATGGGTTGCGGTGATCCTTCATTGAAGTCTGCCGTCAGTTGCTCCATAATCCGTCTCAGACGACGTCGATCCCTGTCTGTTTTGATTGTTTTTGATCCACAATTCTGCCGTTTCGACAACTCTTGTGGATTCCGTTTCCAGGCATTGAACACCTTGGAGACCTGATCTTTGGAGATACCGGTCCTGGAAATCGTAGCTCCAGCTAGACGGGCTCCTTTTTGGAACTCAGACAGGTCTGCTGTTTTCTTCATTTTACTCAACTTGAGCAGCTGCAGCTTGTTCCTACCCTGTACCTGCAGCTTGGAATAAGCATGTACCTCACATGATTGCATTCATTTGCATATCACAATCGTTTCTGACCTGTGACCCCGCTTTACATATCAGTACAGTAATTCATCACGGGTTTCTAATTCATTGGCCAGTGTGTGTATAAAGAAACGGTTATCCAATCAGGAAGGAGCACCAAGTTCTGCACCCATCACTGTCTGAATAATATTTAAACTTCCGTTTATATTATAACAAGCTTACTATAGAACAATCTTTGAAATGATTTGTTCGACAAGTGATTAACTTGGCATGTGAGTGTGTAAAGTCTGTCTCAAAAGTATAGAGACTTTGCAAAAACTGTCACATTAGCAGATCAGTAAATGTTTTGACCATACCAAATAAAACACTATTTATTCACACTGTGAACATGATTATTACATATTTTCAAAAATAAATAGCTTTTCGTTTTTTTTACAAAAAATATTTTCAAATAATCAGTACAAAAAAGTGTCTCAAAAGTATAGAGACTCACCTAAATAAACAACAATGTTCAAGCCATATTCCTAATAAAGTTACCATTGGACTTAATTACTTGAAACACTCTATCTTTCATTGATGAGATCAAGTTTTGAAGAAGACTTGGATCCAAATTAAACCAAACCATTTCCATTTCACTTTTCAATTCTGCAATGGAAGAGTACTGTCTACCATTTGCATAAATTTTGTGTGTCATCACTGCCCAAAGGTTCTCATTAGGATTCAAATCCGGACTTTTGGCTGGCCAATTCATCACATTGATACCCTGTGCTTCAAACCACTGGTCTGTTGACCTCGATTTGTGTATACTAGCATTGTCCTGCTGAAAAATGCGATTGTTCCCAACCAATAAAGACGTGAAAGGTACCAAGCGGTTTTCCAGTGTTTCTTGGTACTTTAAGGAGTTTTGTCTCCCAGTCAAAAATGCCAAACTGGTAGTCCCATTGAAGGAGAATCCACCCCACGCCATCACACTTCCACCGCCTTGCTGGTTGCTATAAAAGGATTCTGGTTCCTTCCTCAAATCATGTCAGTAAAATGCATTTCCATCGGGACCATCCAAGTTCCACTTCTTTTCATCAGAAAAAATTACAGAAAGCCACTCATCTGTCCACGACATACGCTCCCGAGCCCATTCCAATCGAACTCTCTTGTGCTCCTTGGTTAGACGTGGTTTTGTCTTCTTCCTGGTGTAAACAAGTACAGGATTTGCTTTAATTCTTCTGTGTACTGTATCTTTGGATATTTGTCCACCCAATTCACGTGATATTCTCCGTAAGGAATTTGTACCAGTAGCAGCAAGCCGAAAAATCTGGCGCACATCTCGCTCAGTAGTGCTTGTTGGCCGTCCTGTTCTGTTCTTAGCTTCACATTTCCGTTGCTCTGCAATGATTTTATGTACAACAGACTTGGATCTTCCAATTTCAGCAGAAATTTCTCTAACTGTCTTGCCATTTGCTGTCACTTACATTGTATTTCATCTTTAGAAATGTCTTTTCCACCATTGACACTCTTTATTGTGCAGGAATTAAATACAAATGATAACTTACTTTATAATTTGGACTATTCTAAAGGGTAAATTTTATTTAAAACAGGTTATGACCATTCAGTTTGGAGGTGAGTCTCTACACTCACAACAATATGCGGTTAATATGACCCGCTTGTGAGAGTCATATGATTCTTCCAATACGACCCATTTAAGAGAGTCGTTGGACACAGATGTCAGTAAGAGTTGTTTGACCCGAATTTCCGAGTCACCATTCTCGGGTCAATTGACTCGACTGCACAAGAATTAAGATTCATTAACGGAATGTTTACTATACGCGTATATAATTATTTACAAATTTTTACATACATATTTATTTATTTTCTCAGCTACTTACACACTTACAGGTATATAGTCATATTTACACAAATTTACACTTATATAGTCATATTTACACACGTGTATACACAATATACACAAGTTTACACACGGGTATATATCAATTCACACAAGTTTACATACATCTATACACTTATTTACACAGGTTTAAGCTTATGTACAACTCTGTACAGCTTATTTACACGCGTTTACACACATTTATACATATATGTGCACAAATTTATACACGTGTATAGTCAATTTACACATTTGTACACACGATATATACAAGTTTACACACGGATATACACCAATTCACACAGGTTTACATACGTCTATACATCTATTTACACAAGTTTACACTTTTGTACCCATCTGTATAGCATATTTACACATTAATACATACAGGTACACAAATTTACACACGTGTATACACCAATTTACACAGGCTTACACACCTATTACACAATTTTACAAACGTGTATACAGCAATTTACACAGGCTTACACACCTATTTACACAATTTTACACGTGTATACTGATATTTACACAAGTTTATATTTGTATACCGACCTGTATTAGCATTTTATCATCTTTATAGTCAAAATTCGCCAGCAGAAGATAGAACTCCAAGCTTGTAGGCAGAAAAAAGATTTTAATGATAAATCTGTTGCTAAATTCTAAAGTACCGATCGCTGTGTTCATAGAGAAACGACAGCTCTTGAACGGTAGACAACAATAGGAAGAAAAACGATATCTTTTTAAAATTTGTAAACATCAGTTTAAAAAAAAAAGTCCTTTATTGATTTAAGAATATATTCAACTTCTAATGTACAATGCAATAAATTCATCATCACCTCAACAGAACTGATTTGCACAAAAATCAAGGGATTATTTTTATTGTAACCATTACATCATTCTCATTATAAATTTGCAAGATTCCTTTTTCATTCCTTTGGGTAGGCTAAATGGAAACTATCACGAGGAGCCTGAAGAGGAAGCCTCATATTTGTATCCTTGGCAATCTGAAATGCAGAAAAAAGTTACACTCCCTACAATAATGGAAACAGTGACATTTTATTTCTGTTAATATCATATTCGACCTCCGTGCTGAAATTAAGTCACCCACCCTTCTTACTTTCTATAAGGCTCCGATACACAGCTTTCAGTGTATAGATCCATTCTTGCTGCGAGAAACTGGCCATGTTGTTAGCAGTCGATAATAATGAATGCTGTTCATTGGAAATGCATTTCAGATCACAACGGGTAAAAAAAAATATAATCGTAACAATAATGAATAAGAAAACGTGTTAGCAAATAAATTTGGAACTATTAAATAAGAATAATTTACGTTAGAAAAAAGTGTAACTTACTTAGATTCCTGTTTTCGTTCAATTTTTCTTGAACTGGTAAAATTTGAAGGAGGAAGACGAACAACGTCGGAGAATGGCTTATTCAACGTTGGGTATTTGAGGGAGCCTGTTCTCGCACTCAGAGTTGAAGAAACTATCTCTGCTGATAGATAGTCTCTAGGTAACTTGTCCCATCCATTGTCATATTAAAGAGTAGTATTAGTTCTAATAATTTTGTATTAATCTTCTTACTAACACGAACGGCGAAATCGTCCCTATCGCTATCCGCCATGTTTTCGTAACTTGATTTCGTATCGTTGCCGGAAATGATTCCCATTTCCTATGACTTGGCTCGTAACGCCGTGTTTAGCGCTGTTAGATGAGTCGGGGATTCGTAAACGCTTGAAGATGGGTCGTACAACTTATCTACGAAGTACTGTATTCTTATAATCGAGTTAGAGAGCTATAACCTAATAAAATGAGTCCTATGATCTGGAAATTGCTGTGAGTGTATACTTTTGAGACACTTTTTTGTACTGATTATTTCAAAATATTTTTTCGTAAAAAAACGAAGAGCTATTTATTTTTGAAAATATGTAATAATCATGTTCACAGTGTGAACAAATAGTGTTTTATTTGGTATGGTCAAAAAATTTACTGATGTGCTCATGTGACAGTTTTTGCAAAGTCTCTATACTTTTGAGACAGACTTTACTACAGTCCACGACAAAATTATAGGTTCACTTTTTTTTTGCAATTTTAAAAAAAAATATATCAAGTAGTTTCTTCTAAATTTTTGTACGAGTGCATGACGGAATAATACACCTGCAAATAAATTATCAGATCAGTTAAGGGGAAGTTTGCACATTTAGTGCTGCAATTACCTTGTTCAAGTAAGCAAATAGTATTATACTCTATAGAGCTTCAAATATTAGTACCTAACTTTGGATTTTAGGATGCCTAGAGCTTCTCAACTATCACAATTTGAAAGGGGACAGATTTCTGCACTGAAAACCCAAAATAAATCAAACCGGGAAATAGCAAACATCATAGGCAGAAGTGCAAATGTGGTAAATAACTACCTCCGTGATCCTGCAAATTATGGCACGAAAAAATCAACGGGAAGGCCGCATGCCATCTCCAAACGTGATTCCCGGGCAATTATGCGTGCAGCCTCCAACGCTCAGAAAAGTGGTCTGCAAGTTAAACTCGAAACAGGGGTCAGTGCGAGCACTCGCACAGTCCAGAGACACATTAAATGTAACCCTTTGCTAGTGAGGAAAAAGATTAAACGCAAACCACAGCTTCTACAGAGATATAAGGATGCGCGTTTGGAGTTTGCTCGAACTCATATGCATTGGACAAAGGAATGGCAGAGTTATCATCTTCTCAGATGAGAAGAAATTTAACCTAGACGGCCCAGATGGCTTTGACTACTACTTCCACGATCTTAGAATGTTATCTCGCTGTCAAATGGGAGATGGCTCTGTCATGATTTGGGGAGCAATTGGTTACAAGAAGAAAGCTGATCTAGAATTCATAACTGGTCGCCAAAACGCAGATGGTTACGTACAGCAGCTTGGAAAACAATTGCCTGGAATCGGACGTGCATTGGCAGGGTATAAATGGCAATTTCAGCAAGACAATGCTGCCATCCATACAGCAAAATGTGTTCTCGATTGGTTTGCGTTGAAGAAGATTAAATATTTTTCAACTCCAGCTTTGTCACCGGATCTAAATCCAATTGAGAACGTCTGGGGAAAGCTGAGTCGAGAGATTTATAGGGGTGGCAGACAGTTTTCAAATGCCTCTGAACTGAAACAGGCCATTACTGATGCGTGGGTGGCATTACCTCAGGATTATATTAAAAAATTGTACCATTCCATGCCCAACCGCATTTACCAAGTTGGAACTCATACTAAGTATTAAGAAGTACAGGTATTGGACATTGAAACTGAAACACCTTCGCAAATAGCACTGGATACCCCCAGGGCTGAATAGAACCTTCTGCTAGGGAATTAATCGTATGCATATCAATGAATTACGTGTCAGAGGTCTTGGCAGTCACTCCAGTAGAAAAGTTCGATAGTAAGCTTCAAACAGTCTGTGCAGAGCGCTATAATGGGAGACATATCCGACTTCAAAAGAG
>JAHWFO010073307.1:0-10784 GCA_023313115.1 Rhysida immarginata
TAAAAATTGTTCCTCGTATCAAAACCAGTTTCCTTCACTCCTCCTTTATCATGACACATATTAATTATCGACAAAATTAATTAATTCAAAAAGTCGTGATAGAGAGGGGGAGGTGCTTGGTAAGCAGGCAGTGCAACGCTACGGAACTTTTTAAATCGCTTCCACTGAAGAAAGTTGTGCTCTGTATTAATCATTGTTATTTTGTTGTTTTTCTGCTTTTTCAAGATTTCCGTGACGACCACTTCAGGAGACCCAGACGAGCGTCTTTTCCCGAGCTACGACAGACAAATCACAATTCGATTTGGAGAGGGTGAGGTGCTAACTAGAAAGTGTATTTAAAGCATGACGCAGGAACTGAAGGATTGGTTAAAGAAGCAGCAGCTCAATGAAGAAGGTCTGAAAACGGTCAAAGACTATGGTGAGGTGTTTGTAGCATTAGCCGAAAGCATAGAGGATTGGAAGGAGGAAGATAAAATTAATGCATTTTTGGGCAACTTTAAGCCGGAAATACAGCAAATTGCTGCACAGCAGAAGTTCCGGAAGCTGGTCCAAGCTACAAGATGGATGGAAAACTATCTGAAGCCAATCCAAAAAGCCGGCTGCGAAGAGGAAGAGGGCATCGACCTCGCAATTAACGCCATAGTCGAAAACAAGGAAACTAACGCGTGGAGGCGAAGAATTAAAGAAGCATTAAAGAAAGACAATAGATGTCGTAAATGGATGGCTAGTCCTCCGCCGAGTATGATTGTAGAAGAGGGACTGTTATATCGGCTTAAGGGGAAAAACAGACAATTGGTAATCCCGAAGGAGGAAAGCATAATATCTGCGATACTTAAGGAGATGCATGATATACCAATTGGAGGTCATCTGGGATTTCGAAAAACACTTTATAAAGTCACCCGAGATTATTTCTGGCCCGATATGAGGAAGGATATCGGTAGCTATATAAAAACTTGCAAGGAGTGTCAGAGCAACAAAGCAATAAGAACACTCCCTTTCGGACACTTAGAGCCTTTGCCTATACCCACGAAAAGGTGGGAAATAATCACGATTGATTTCGTTTCTCCCCTACCATGTACTCAAAACGGTTACGATGCTCTACTAACGGTGACCGATAAACTGACTAAACGAGTACGACTAATTCCGTGCACAACTAGAATTTCGGCAGAAGAAACTGCGAAGCTGCTGATAGATCAGATATTCAAAATCCATGGATTTCCTACCATCATCATTTCGGATCGGGATGTTAGATTTACCGCTCAGATTTGGAAAGAAATATTCAGGATGTTAAGAATCGAACACCGATGTTCCAGCGCTTACCATCCTCAGACCGATGGCCAATCGGAGCGTACGAACCAGTCGGTAATACAAGTGATTCGTAATTACATCAACACCGATAGGAGTGATTGGGACGAGTATCTGACCTATGCCGAAATTGCACTGAATTCCACCATAGCGGAGGCTATCAATTGTTCGCCGTACTTAATGGACCTAGGACGGGAGATACATCTACCGTACATTATAGGAAAAAAGAATGAACAAAAAGAAACGGAAAGGGAGTTCCAGGGTAAATTAAAAAAACTGTTAATTCAAGCACAGAGGAGCATTAAGAAGGCTAATCAAGCTTATAAAAGATTCCACGATCGCAAACACACGGAGTGGAAAATAGAAGAAGGGGATAAAGTGATGGTAGCAGCTCAACGGATTCTGAAACAAAGAGGAACCATAGGAAGAAAGCTCTACCCGAGGTTTGTCGGACCCTTCGTTGTGGAAAAAGTCATTAAACGTGTGACCGTTAGATTGAAGATTCCTCCAGGCCGTAGAGTTAGAACCAAGGTTTTTCACGTTTCATTTTTACGAAAATATTTTCCCCGAAAGAAAAAAAAGAAACAGAGCCCACCCGGACCTATTAGGGATGATAAGTTTGCTGACGTCTACAAGGTAGAAAAGCTATTGGATGTTCGAGGTAAAGCACCACATAGGAAGTTTCTCGTAAAGTGGGTCGGGTACAAGGAGCCAACATGGGAACCCGAAAAGAATCTTCACAGGTGCCAGCAATTGGTCAGCAGGTTTTCCAAGCAAAAGCAAGCTAATATCATGGAAGTAGAAGCAAGTAAACAAATAAAGAAAAATAGAAGAAAGCCGCAAACAGAAAATAGAATTTTTCGTTGCGGGTTCGCGGCGGGGATAGTGTCAGGTCAACGAGCCCCGACAGGTAAAAAAGGAAAAAAAATGGGCGAAGCAACTTCGGAGAACTTTAGAGGAGGAGAAGGCAGGCAGCAGAAAAAGATGATAAAAAGAAGAAACCCGCCACCTGCAAAAGAAAATAGACTAATCGACGGAAGGAGCGCTAAAGATAAAGAAGGCACTCAATTGGCAAATAAACAAGGTATGCAAATGAGGAGGAGGAATAAAAGCCAGGAGCAACGAAAAGGTACACAGAAGGGAGCTATTTGGTCTACAGTGCATGATCCTAATAAGCCGAATGGACAAGGACGAAAAAGGAGCAGACGAGCTCTGTTCATCAGCCAGCCCTCATTAGCCTCATTTCATCACGCTTCGAACTCAGAATTTTTGCGAGCTCGGAGAACGCCTTCACGATATCTACCCCAGCATGATGAAGCAACAGGGAGCCGTGAACGCGCCAGTGCCATGATAGAAGCTGAGGCTCGTAAAGAAGAAAGGACCCCGCATCGCAGAAGCGATCAGCATCATCGTTTTCCAAAGAAGATAAGTGAGCATATAGATTTATCTTTTACAAGAATTTTTATAAATTCTAATTTTTCAAGCCAGGAGGGCGAAACACGTAAAGGAGCCATTAGCTCACAAGATGACTTATTGACGGGGAATCGAGACGAACATATAATTCATCTGCATCGTGCACAAGAGGTATCCGACATCGAGCAATCGTTAAAAAGCTCCGAAGGCGACGGAGACGACATCGATCGGATATCGTCAGACGCCAGGTTTACCTCAAGAGACAAGTTTTCGTCACGGATTCAACGGAACCCGGCGCCTTTGCTAAATTCCGAAGCAGACATCGCTCGTCACCCCAGCCAAGGATCCAAGGCGAATGCGACTGATAGCGACTCGATCAGCACGACACACGAAGGGAAAGCGGACGGAACAAGCACAGCAAGCGCGCGCCGCGAAGAGAGCTCTCAACGCGAGCCACGCTTGGCTGCCCTCAGCGTTTCCCAGGGTACGGTTATTATAATGAACTTATTTAATCGTAAATCTACATGATAGAAGTAATCCTCCTTGAATATTGCTATCATAACTTAAAATTTCTTGTTAAGTGATTTCGTTCACTTCAGCAATAAGCAGTGCAATTTTTATGACTAAGATTTTGAATTCTAATTTTATCAATTTTTGTTTATTTGAATTCAAGCCTTACGTTTCGGAACTCAACCCTTTTGGTCTCAATGTGCGACGACATGGACACGTCACAACTGGACATGGATTTCGTCAAACGTGAATATTCTCGCCTTAACGCCTACTGATGCCAGTGTGCAAAAGAATCAAGATAGCGACCTCTCATCTACATTTACTTCAAAAGCTTAGGAATCCAACAAAGATTAATTCTCAATTTATATTTGTAAATTTTCACTTGGAATATTTTAATTTGATTTATCATTAAAAATTGTTCCTCGTATCAAAACCAGTTTCCTTCACTCCTCCTTTCTCTATCATGACACATATTAATTATCGACAAAATTAATTAATTCAAAAAGTCGTGATACTGCTGTAATACTTTCCCAAAACAGAGGTTTTATAGACCTTACTCTGGATATAAAGCTCTATAAACACATAAAGCTCTCTGTACGACATAATAGAGGTTTTATAGAGCTTTATTCTGGATAGGGACGTGTGCGCCCTCATACGACATAATCGCGAAACTGCCTCTATCTCTGCGTGGATAGCAAACATGCGTCCGGGCAACAATCCATCCTTCATGCTTTGAAGGACAAGTATGCAAAATTTCATCGAGATCGGAATTAAACTGTAGATTTGTATAAAAAACAAACCCACAAACAAACCCACAAACCCACAAATATCCTTCTTTATATATATAGACTAACTGTAGCAGAGGTACCCGGAGTTGCCCGGGAAAATTAAGATTGCTTCCGCTGTCGTCTTTCCACTCTTTCTCAATACTCTGCTAACTTTGCATTATCTCCAGTTACTGATCATTTTTAAAGATTTTCACGAAATAGTTAATAACTAAGAACTCTCTTTTCTAAGAAAAGCCTGAATAATAGGAATTCTATGCATTGTTACAAATTGAAATTACCTATATTGCACAAACTTTGCCTTGCTTTGTTGGTCATGAGATATATATATATTGTTAATCCTTGCATAGTAGTGGTGCATTGCGTTTTGACACCATTGTTGATACTTATTGTTGCACAGAGTTTTCCTTGCATTGTTGGTTATGAGATATTTACTGTTGGTCCATGCAGGGTGATTGTGAATTGCGTGTTGATACCATTGTTGATACCTTTTATTGCACAGACTTTGCCTTGCATTGTTGGTCTTGAGATATTTCTCATTAATATGCCCTGCCATAACCATGAATATCGATTTTTTATAAACTATAGAAACTAAACATCGGAATAAAACTATAGATTTATAAAAGAAATAAACAAACAAATAAACATCCATCTTTATATATGTAGAAGACTAGCAGAAGTACCCAGCGTTGCCCGGGATAAATACAATTGTAGGTAAAGAGAACAATCTCAAATAATTAAATTATAATTCCCAAGTGGTTAAATAATAACTCAAATCAATACAACAGAGAGCAAAGGGACTATTCATTCTAAGGAAAATCCGAAAAACGGAAATTCTAGGTGATATACCGGAACCTTATCTAAAATCTAGTTGACTGCCTCACCACTGCGGAGCATCACCAGATACTTTAGAACTCAAGTTTTTCTTGTCCTTGACGTAGAAGCTTTTATACCCTCTTGCTCTATTCGAAACTCCCATCGTTCAGATGTTTCAAATGCCCGTAGAGCTTTTTCTGTTTTAGTTGCAGAGTTTCTCTGACCAATACTCGTTCTTTCTCTTTCCTTTCCAGACACATAAATTTTGCCAGTCTGCACTTTTGATAGGGAGCTTAAGGGAGACACGCCTGACTCCTTTGCCTCATCAATAGACGCTGCGTTATTAATGTTCTGTCACTGCATCATCATTTTATGCTCATAATAATTCTTGGAAACGAACGTTCAATCATCTCATTATCAGCATCTCAGTTTCCAAAATATACACATTTCCACAGAATATAGTCAAAATGTATTTTTATTAAATGTTTGGATCTGATGTGCTAGCAAAAAAGCTAGTTGATAATCCCGGCAACAACTTCAAATGTACATCTAAAATAAGATTACGTGAGTAAGAAATTATTTAGACTATCAGTGCCATCCTTGGAGAGGTCCATCCATTGTGAGCCTTAGTCTAAATAATTTCTTACTCAAGTAATCTTATTTTAGATGTACATTTGAAGTTGTTGCAATATCCACTCTTCTCACGATGTCTTGAAGCAAAACTTGGCCATTCATCTCTTTGTGTAGTCTAGTGGTCGCCGAATCTTCTATTGACATGCTTACCATTTGCTCAATACAGCACGGAGCTAAAGGAGTGCTTCCTCTGTCGTCTGCTAACTTTCCATTATCTCCAGTTACTAATCATCTTTAAAGAATTTCAAAAAATTGTTAATTGAATAACAGGAATTCTATGCAATGTTACAAATTTTGTTTTTAATTGGGGGTCATGAGATATATATATTGTTGTGTTGGTGCATGGCGTGTTGACACCATTGTTGATACCTATTGTTGCACAAACTTTTCCTTGCATTGTTGGTCATGAGATATTTCTCATTAATATGCCCTGCCATAACCATGAATATCGATTTTTTATCAATAATTATTATTTTTTCGAAATCTGAGTTAGACAGTGACCTTCCTCATGCTTTGAAGGTCATGTATACGAAATTTTATCACGATCGGAATAAAACTGTAGATTTGTATAAAATACAAACAAACAAACCCACAAACAAACCCACAAAACAAACAAACAAACATCCTTCTTTATATATATAGAAAGACTAGCAAATGTACCCGGCGTTGCTCGGGATAATTACACTTGTAGGTAAACAGAACCATTCCGAAAAATTCAATTAAAATTTGCAATAACTTAAAAATAAACACAAGAAAATGCTTAGAATTAATACAGTAAAAATTCTTAATGAAAATTCGACAAAAAAATTTTTAAGGCTCACAATGGATGGACCTCTCCAAGGATGCCACTGCTGGTCTAAATAATTTCTTATTCACGTATTCTTACTTCAGATGTAACTCTCTTTTCTAAGAAAAACCTGAATAACAGGAATTCTATGCATTGTTACAAATTGAAACTTATCCATATGGCATCATCATTTTATGTTCATTGTTATAACTCTTGGAAAGGATTGCTTTATCATTGCATCATCATTTTGTGCTCATTGTTATTGGTGAATTGCGCGTTGATACCATTGTTGATGCGAATACGACGGGCCTATTGTTGCACAAACTCTGCCTTTCATTGTTGGTCATAAGATATATATAGATGATCCTTGCATGGTGTTGGTGCATTGCGTTTTGATAGCATTGTTGATACCTATTGTTGCACAAACTTTGCCTTGCATTGTTGGTCATGAGATATTTCTCATTAATATACCCTGCCATAACAATGAATATCGATTTTTTATCGATAATTATTATTTTTCCGAAATCTGAAGTAGACCTTCCTCATGCTTTGACCTTCCTCATGTTTTGAATTGAAAACAAACCCACAAACAAACCCACAAACAAAGAATGAATTGAAAACCGTGGAATTCAAAATTTTTAAGTAGTTGGGCATTCTTCTATTTCTTAAAATATTATATTTAGAACTAGCAAAGGTACCTGGCGTTGCCCGGGATAATTACACTTGTAGGTAAACAGAACAATCTCAAAAAATTAAATTAAATTTTGCAATATCTTAAAAATAAACACATGAAAATGCTGAGAATTAAAACAGTAAAAATTCCTAATGAAAATTCGAGAAACATTTTTTTAAAGGCTCACAATGGCTGGACCTCTCCAAGGATGCTACTGCTAGTCTAAATAATTTCTTACTCACGTAATCTTACCTCAGATGTACACTTGATGTTGTTGCAATTTTCACTCTTTCTCGATGTGTTGAAGCAAAACTTGGCCATTCATCACTTTGTGCAGTCTAGCGGTCGCCGATTGTTCTATTTACTTGCTTCCCATTTGCTCAATACATCACGGAGCTAAAGGAGTGCTTCCTCTGTCGTCTTTTCACTCTTTCTCAATAGTCTGCTAACTCTCCATTATCTCCAGATACTGATCATTTTTAAAGATTTTCAAGAAATTGTTAAGTACTAAGAATTCTTTTCTAAGAAAAGCCTGAATAATAGGAATTCTATGCATTGTTACAAATTGAAACTTATCCATATTGCATCATCATTTTATGTTCATTGTTATAATTCTTGGAAAGATTGCTTTAACATTACATCATTATTCTGTGCTCATTGTTATTGGTGAATTGCGCGTTGATACCATTGTTGATGCGAACACGATGGGCCTATTGTTGCACAAACTTTGCCTTGCGTTGTTGGTCATGAGATATATATTGTTGGTCCATACAGTGTGTTTGTGAATTGCGTGCTGATACCATTGTTGATACCTATTGTTGTACAAACTTTGCCTTGCATTGTTGGTCCTGAATTATTTCTCATTAATATGTCTTGCCATAACCATGAATATCGATTTTTTTATCGATATTTATTATTTTTCCGAAATCTGAGGTAGATAGTGACCCTCCTCATGCTTTGAAGGTCAAGTACGCTAAATTTCATCAAGATTGGAATAAAACTGTAGATTTTGTATAAAAAACAAACAAACTCACAAACAAACCGACAAACCCACAAACAAACATCCTTCTTTATATATAGAATACTAGCAGAGGACCCGGCGTTGCCCGGGATAATTACGATGTCTTGAAGCAAAAATTGGCCATTCATCACTTTGTGATCGCCGATTCTTCTATTTACTTGCTTACCATTTGCTCAATACAGCACGGAGCTAAAGGAGTGCTTCCTCTATCGTCTTTCACTCTTTCTCAAAAGTCTGCTAACTCATTATCTCCAGTTACTGATCATTTTTAAAGATTTTCAAGAAATTGTTAAGCATTATGAACTCTCTTTTCTAAGAAAACCCTGAATAACAGGAATTCTATGCATTGTTCCAAATTCAACCTTCTCTATATTGAACAAACTTTGTGTTACATTGTTGGTCATGAGACATATATTGTTGATCCTTGCATAGTGTTGGTGCATTGCGTGTTGACAACATTGTTGATATCTATTGTTGCACAAACTTTTATTTGCATTGTTGGTCATGAGATATATATTGTTGGTCCGTGCAGAGTGTTTTTGAATTGCGTGTTGATACCATTGTGGATACCTATTGTTGCAAAACTTTGTCTTGGATTGTTGGTCATGAGATATTTCTTATTAATAGACTCTGCTACAACTATGAATATCGATTTTTTATCAATAATTATTATTTTTTCGAAATCTGAGGTAGACAGTGACCTTCCTCATGCTTTGAAGGTCATGTATGCGAAATTTTATCAAGATCGGAATAAAACTGTAGATTTATATAAAAAACAAACAAACCCACAAACAAACCCACAAACCCACAAACAAACAAACATCCTTCTTTATATATATAGAAGATAGAAGACTAGCAGAGGTACCCGGCGTTGCCCGGGATAATCACACATGTAGGTAAAGAGAACAATCTCAAAAAATTAAATTATAACTCCAAGTTGGTTCAATAATAACTCAATCAATACAGCACAGAGCATAGGGACTATCCATTCTACGAAAAATGCGAAAAAAAATTTCAAGGTGACATACCGAGACTTGATCGAATCTCTTCTTGACTTGCCTCACCACTGCGGAGCATAGCCAGATACTTTAGATTCAAGTTATTCTTGCACTTAACGTAGAAGCTCTTAAACCCTCTTCCTCTATTTGAAACTCCCATTGTTCACACGTTTCTAATGCCCATATAGCTTTTTTCGTTTCAGTTGCAGAGTTTTTCCGATCAATACTCGTTCTTGCTCTTTCCTTTCTAGACACGAAAATTTTTGCCGGTCGTCTGGACGTTTGATAGGGAGCTCAAGGGAGACAAACGTGATTCCTTTGCCTTATCAATACACGCTGCCTTATTAATGTTCTGTCACTGCATCATCATTCTATGATCATTATTAATAATTCTTGGAGACGAACGTTCAATCATCGCATTATTAGCAACTCAGTTTCCAAAATATACACATTCCCACAAAATATAGTCAAAGTGTATTTTTATGAAACGTTTGGATCTGCTGTGCTACCAAATAAGCTAAGTAATAACCGCGGCGTGGCTCGGACTTTTTTTTTTTTTTTAATAAATATTGAAATATCTTAAAAATAAAACATGTAAACGCTTAGAATTAATACAGTAAAAATTCTTAATGGATATTTGAAAAAAAAATTTTAAAAGCCCACAATGGATGTACCTCTCCAAGGATGCCACTGCTACTCTAAATAATTTTTTACTCACGTAAACTTACTTTAGATGTACACTTGATGTTGATGCAATTCCCACTCTTCTCTCGATGTCTTGAAGCAAAACTTGGCCATTTGTGTGGTCAAACGGTCGCCGATTCTTCTATTTACTTGCTTACCATTTGTTCAATACAGCACAGAGCTAAAAGAGTGCTTTTTCTGTCGTCTTTCCATTCTTTCTCAATAGTCTGCTAACTCTCCATTATCTCCAGTTAATGATCATTTTTAAATATTTTAAAGAAATTGTTGAGTACTAAAAACTCTCTTTTCTAAAAAAAGCCTGATCATTGCACAAACTTTGTCTTTCATTGTTGGTCATGAGATATATATAGTTGGTCCGTGCAGTGTTTGAGAATTGCGGTTGATACCACTGTTGATACTTATCGTTGCACAAACTTTGCCTTGCATTGTTGGTCCTGAGATATTTTTCATTAATATGCCCTGTCATAACCATGAATATCGATTTTTTTTTATCGATAATTATTATTTTTCCGAAATCTGAGGTAGACAGTGACCTTCCTCATGCTTTGAAGTTTAAGTATGCAAAATTTCATCAAGATCAGAATAAAACTATAGATTAGCATAAGAAACAAACAAACAAACAAACCCACAAACAAACATCCTTCTTTATATATATAGACTAGCAGAGGACCCGGCGCTGCCCGGAATAATTACGCTTGTAGGTAAAGAGAACAACCTCAAAAAGCTAAATTAAACCTCCAAATTGGTTAAATAATAACTCAATCGCTACAATATAGACCGAAGGGACTATCCATTCTATTAAAGACATATATTGTTGATTAACTTAAATTTAAAATGAGTTTAGTCTCCTTATAATGGGGAAAATCGTGAAATAATAAAAACAAAATTAAAATTAAAGTCACCAATCTTGAAGAAACTTGGGAGATGAAAGAAAACTCAAGGATGTAGTCTATTGAAGATGTTGTTGATGGTAGAAATAAAACCAGTCTATTGAGGATGTAGATGAAGTTCTTGTGCAGATAATGTTGATAGGGGAAAACGGTAATCTTGAAATACAGATGAAATTTTGAAGGGTTGATCCAAATTTTTGGGATAAATTTCATATAAAAACGTTTTCGAGAATTTTTTTCTCATCATC
>JAHWFO010073309.1:493-13024 GCA_023313115.1 Rhysida immarginata
TCGTGGGAGTATTGATGTTTGGGTGTAGGGATTTCCTTACTATGTGACAGGTGTTTAGAATTGTGGCTTTCTGTAAGGTTTTGTATAAGTGTGGGTTTAAATTTAGTGTTGACAGGCTTTTGTGTAGCGAGTGTGGAATAACCCCAGTGGCAGAAACAACGATAGGAACAATGTGTACTCTGTTAACTCCCCAAAGGCGTTTTATTTCATGTGCAAGATCCGTATATTTAGTGATTTTGTCAGTGTATGTCTTTTGTAAATTGTGTGTATTATTATTATTATTATTATTATTATTATTATTATTATGGAAATTATGGCGGACCACATTCAATTTTTAAATATTATCAAATCATTTTTATCAAAAGAAAATTTGCACTTTATACAATTTTAAAAAATGAGGCGTGGTCACCACCCGACTTTCTTATACATAAATGACCTGGTCCAAATTCAGAAAAAATTTAAACAATTGTCTAAAAAATCTACTTCCGATAGAAATTTTAAAAAAGTTTATGAATAAAAGTTACTTCAAATTAGCTTCCAAATTTGCCTATACCATCTTATTTCGCCTATACCATCTTATTTCGCAAAAAAACTGGATTTTGACAAGAGTAAAACCGGTACTTCCGGTTAGAATTTTGAAAAATTTTCTTAACAAAAGTTGTTTATAATTGAAATTGGAACACTTTTTACCCTATACAAAATTTTCATAAATGCAATGTTTAACGAGATATTTCAAAATTTATATTTTGGCGCTGGAGTAAACTGATACTTCCGGTCCACCGATTCCCCTGAAAAACTAATCAGACCTCCAGAGGAAGATTATAATCTTAAGTTTAAAGTTTGGTCTCGATAGCTTTAGCCGTTTGGACGCTATCGTGGACACACACACACACAGATTTTCCAGAAATCACTTTTTCGTAATCTAGGGACCCTAAAACGTCAAGATCAGTGAAAATCTGGAGGTCGAAATTTTTCGTGATTACAATACTTACAATACAATAAGATGGTATAGGCAAATTTGGAATCTATACCAAAGTGTTTAGAAGATAATTTGAAGTAACTTTTATTCACAAACTTTTTTAAAATTTCTATCGGAAGTAGATTTTTTAGACAGTTGTTTAATTTTTTTCTGAATTTGGACCAGGTCATTTATGTATAAGAAAGTCGGGTGGTGACCACGCCTCATTTTTTATTATCGAAAAATAAACACTGGTGAATTTTTATTGGCATACAAAAATTAACATATTTGATAACACGAGCGACTAATTACGGAAACCCATTGGTCGCGTATGCAATGGAAGCACAGCAGGTCGTCATCACTAAAAAATTTCCTTACATAATAACTATTATAGTACTCTATCACAGCTAGGTCTAGGCAGTCATGCTCGAGGGGGGGGGGGGCTGAGCCAACCCCATCTATATAAGGGGGGGGTGGGGGCTGCCCCCCCCCCCCCCCCTCCTGGACACGGCCCTGGTCATGCTGGCCGTCTTCTTCGATCACCGATGCCCAGCAGGTAAAGTATACAGAGTGTATCGGAAATCCTGTCACAAACTTTCAGGGGAGATAGTATGGATGATTCTAAGCAAAAAAGTTCATATGATACATCGGTCCGAATTTGAACGATAACTGAGATATGAACAGAAATAAAATAGAGCTCCCTATTTCACGTGTACCAAAATACACGGGTACACGTGTATTTAATACGTCCGTGTATTGATCCGTGTATTTACAGTATCACAGGTATCCGTGTATCAGTGTACCGTGTAGCTACACGTGTACACGGGTATCCGTGTATTTTAGTTCCACGGATACTCAAGCGTTGAAATTGTTGAATCATATATATGTATATCAGAAAGAAACACACAAGAAAAAAATAATAGTCAAGAAAAAAAAAATACATTTACACTATGTACAATTGCTAATTATAACAATCGAATGACCACAGTAATATGTCTTATTTTCTAAAATCATAAGTTATAAAATAATTTGGTTCGCTTCATTGATAAATATACTTAAAATTCTACCATGATCTCATGTAGAATTTTGTAAATTTATATTTGCATAAGAGGAATAAATCATTTAAGCTCAGTGGGGTGTTTTGTACTAACCAATTGCTGATCATATATCACACACTTTCATTAAGAACTGAAGAAATTGAATGCAAATTCACAAAATTTTATCACTGCTCAGTAAGTAAAAACAACCGAATACATCTCATATTATAACACAACCTCCATCGGTTCCGATGGCATTCCCTCTTAAGTCTACAAAGCCTGCAGTGCTTTTCTCATCTGCCCTCTAAAACACATATTCATTCTTTCAATCAAAACCGGCACTTTTCCTCAATTATTGAAAAATACCAAAGTTGTTCCTTTGTATAAAAACAAAGGTGATTCAAACAATATCAAAAATTACCGCCCCATTTCCAACAAAAAATTTTTGAATATGCAGTCTATCAAAGAATCTATCCAACTGTCTCGCCCCATATTTCTCCCTACCAGTATGGCTTCATGAACAGTACATCAACTCAATCGAATCTCGTGGAATGTATACGAATCTCTCCATTGGTGATGGGATTGCCCAAAACTGTCGGGTTGACCTAATATACATCGATTTTAAGAAGGCGTTTGACAAGGTGGAGCATTTTCTCCTTATTAAAAAACTTTCACAAAAACTCGCTTGTCAATTGGTTATGCTCATACCTTACTGATCGAACAAATTATGCTGTCATAAATGGCACTATCTCCAAAAGCTTCCTCCTCAGGAGTGCCCCAGGGTTCAATCTTGGGACCATTATTCTCTTGTTCATTAATGACATACAAGATGTAGTAAAATCATCCTCTATGTTTTTGTTCGCAGATGACATCAAAGTGGGCAAAATTATTCGTACCCCTCTTGACTGCTTTGATTTGCAACTAGATCTATACTCTATTAGCTCTTGATGTATCGAAAATAAAATTACACTAATGAAAAGTGTCACTCGGTCATTTACTCACTGAAGCATTCTCTTCATAGCTTCTCGTACACTCTTAATGGTTCTTCTCTCGATAAACAAACTACTGTACCACAAAGGATCTACACTCACAGCAATTTCCAGGTCGCAGGACTCATTTTATTAGGTTATAGCTCTCTGACTCGATTATAAGAATACAGTACTTCGTAGATAAGTTGTACCATCCATCTTCAAGTGTTTACGAACCCCCGACTCATCTAACAGCGCCATACACAGCTTTACGAGCCAAGTCCTATAGGAAATGGGAATCATTTCCGAAAGAGATACGAAATCGAGTTCGAAAACATGGCGGATAGCGATACTGGATGATTTCGCCGTTCGTGTTAGTAAGAAGATTAATACAAAATTATTAGAACTAATACTATTCTTTAATATTACTATGGATAGGACAAGTTATCTAGAGACTATCTATCAGTAGGGATAGTCTCTTCAACTCTGAGTGCGAGAACAGTCTCCCTTAAAAACCCAACGTTGAATAAGCCATTCTCCAACGTTGTTTGGCTTGCTCCTTCAAATTTTATCACTTCAAGAAAAATTGAACGAAAACAGGAATCTAAGTCAGTTACACTTTTTTCCTAATGTAAATTATATTTATTTAATAGTTCCAAATTTATTTGCTAACACGTTTTCTTATCCATTATTGTTACGATTATTTTTTATTTACTCGTTGTGATCTGAAATGCATTTCCACTGAACAGCATTCATGATTATCGACTGCTAACAACATGGCTAGTTTCTCGCAACAAGAATGAATCTAAACAACGGAAGCTGTGTATCGGAGCTGTGTAAAGTAAGAAGAGTGGCTGACTTAATTTCAGCACGGAGGTCGAATATGATATTAACTAAAATAAAATGTTACTGTTTTCATTATTGTAGGGAGTATAAATCATTGATCTAAAACTCATCCTTTTTCTGCATTTCAGATTGCCGAAGATACTCATGTGAGTCGTCCTATTCAGCCTCCTCGTGATAATTTCCATTTAGCTTACCCAAAGGAATGGAAAAGGAAACTTGCAGATTTATAATGAGAACGATGTAATGGTTACAACAAAAAAGTCCCTTGATTTTTGTGCAAATCAATTCTGTTAGATGATGGTGAATTTATTGCATTGTACATTATAAGTTGATTGTATTGTTAAACCAATGAATGATTTTATAAAAAAAGTTGATGTTTAAAAATTTTAAAAAGATGTCGTTTCTCTTCCTATTGTTTAGCTGTCAACTCTATGAACACGGCGATCGTTATTTTAGAATTTAGCCAGAGATTTATCATTAAAATCCTTTTTTCTGCCTACAAGCTTGGAGTTCTATCTTCTGCTGGCGAATTTTGACTATAAAGATGATAAAATACAAATACAGGTCGGTATACAAATGTAAACTTGTGTAGACATATGTAAACCCGTGTGAATAGGTGTATAACCGTGTGTAAACTTGTATATATTGTGTAAACACGTTTGTAAATTTATGTACATATTTTTATAAGCTTATGTAGATAAGCTGTAGAGATGCGTAAATTGTCTATACACGTGTGTAAATTTGTGCACATATGTGTGTGAATTGGTATAAATAAGCTGTACAGAGGTGTACACAAGCGTAAACATGTGCATCTATGTAAATAGGTGTATAGACGTATGTAAACTTGTGTGAATAGGTATATACGCGTATAGTAAACATTCCGTTAATGAGTCTTAAGTCTTGTACAGTCGAGTCAATTGACCCGAGAATGGCGACTCGGAAATTCGGGTCAAATAACTCTTACTGATATCTGTGTCCAATGACTCTTAAATGGGTCGTATTGGAAGAATCATAGGACTCTCACAAGCGGGTCATATTAACCCCATATTGCTGTGAGTGAAGAAATTATTGAGTTTCATAAAAAAGGGCTAGGATTGACTGCGATAAGTAAATGAACCTAGATGAAAATTCCTACAGTTCAATCGCCTCTGATGCCCGAGTACGCGGGTTCGATCCTGGCCGAAGACGACGAGGATTTTTCAGGGGGAAATCCTGAGATCACGCACTTCCTTCGGAAGGGAAGTAAAGCCGTTGGTCCCGTGTAGTCGTTTGCCGGCTGCACGTTAAAGAACCCTTGCGAGGCAAAATTTGCGGCCCCTATAACGCCGTCCTGAAATGACCATAGCAGTCGAAAAGGACGTTAATACCAAACAAACCAAACCAACCAAACCTACAGTTCAATCAATAGTAAAAAAAAAAAATGGAAAAATCATCATATCAAATTTGCTCAAAAAAGCAATGTTTTAATGTACAAAGTTAACTTAAAACAGAAAAAAATTTACAGGATAACTGTTTAAAAAATAAATATTTTTTTATAAAATAGTTTATAGTTTTATTAGACTCCTGTTTTTCAGAAAACAAACATATCGTTTGCAACGTGATTTTAGCTTGAATGTCTTGAACGGACATGTGTATAAAAATACACGGATGACGGTACCCGTCTATAGACGGATACCGTCATTCATATTTACACATGTATTAAGAACACGGATCCTTAAGTCACAAAAAATCGTAGGCTTTTATTACCCGTCAAAAATCGTAGGCTCTAAAATAAAAATGCCGCCACTAAGATCAACAAGTTAATACATGTAACTCAGTTTCTACAGCATCTAGGATGATAAAACTTGGAAGAATAATAGGGTACATAAAAGTGTACACCGTTAAAATTTGAATGAATTCCAACAGTAGTTTTCGAGTTACGTAGTCAACATCGTAACACGTGGTGGTTAGTACTCACATGTGAGCACGTGTTACGATGTTGAGTGCTGTCACAATTACTAGAGTTATGCGCAGTGGAAAAGCTTAAAAACTAGAAAGGACAACAGAGTATAGCTTTTGGCTTAAATAATTTATTCAACAATAAACATAATTAACTAACAAGGGAATCCCTCGAACATGTATGTCACAGATTTCCACCAAATTGAATGTTACTCAATTGAAGCTACAATAGATGCTTGCAAAATAAGAGAGTACTTTGTATGTTTCAAAATAAACCACGAAAACGAACAAATTTGAGCACACATATTCCTGCAAGGACTCCATTGTTAAAGCGGTGTATTAATGCGCTTAATGGAACTTCTTTCTTCCACTACTCACAGCATTAAGCACGAATCCAATTCAGATGAAATAAGACAGCAGCAGATGGCAATTGAATGGCTTCTCAAATTTCTAAACAAACTTAGTTTTTAAAATAGATTATTACAATTAGCTAATTGCCTTCCAGTAAAAAATGTCTAGAGTAATTAATAACCATTTCCTTAATTTATTATTTCATTTTATTAAATAATTCAGTAATCAAACACGGGACTGGCTTCATGTGCAACGTCGAGTAATACGTTGCGTTGGCGAGGGGGTATGTATCGCGGTGCTTTATAATTTTAAATAAAAATAGTATTCATGGATGCCTACCTCATCTTATAAATTATTTCGAGACGAATAATTGTACAGCAAATTTAAAGTTTTATGCTTGATAACAGTGCTCTTTTGTCGATCGCTGCTAACAAGTCTGCTTCCCCTCTTTCCGCCATGTTTTTTGAACTCTGCGCACTTCCGGGGCGCTTCACTGCCGCGCAACGCTACCGCTTCCACGGTGTGCTTGCGCGCAAAAAAAGGCTACCTGGTAAGTTAGTGCTGGGTCGAGGCTTCCGAGATTATACAGGCTGACCCATGTCATGAAAAAAGTGGCGACAATAAAGATGGCGAAAAGAGGCAAAATTACCCGGGTAACCATTGCCATCTGTTGTCATAAAACCAAAGTGGCCACCATCTTCTAAACAAATCAGAAACATATTAACTTGAATTCTAAAAATTATCTTATATCAACAAAATAAACATGTTTAATTCTCGTTCAAGCAAGATTTTAATGGATTTAATCGATGCTTCGTGCTTATATTGTACGTAAAAATCTAGGAGGTAATGCCTATTTCGGTTTTATGACCCTAGATGGTAATGGTTACCCGGGTAATTTTGCCTTCTTATTGTCGCCCATTTAACAATGGTTTTTTCATGATATGGGTTAGCCTGTATAATCTCGGAAGCCTCGGTTGGGTCGAAGGAACTGGAACTGATTCGAGGAACTAGTTGCAAAAAACGATAGCTAATAGTTCCACAGTTCCTTTTAGTGCCACGGCACTGCATTCATTTCTCTACGGTGGAATCGATGAGACTGAAAACCTTCTCACGGAATAAACTAATACCAATGATATCAATACAGCTAATAGGTATTACGTGTATTCCGTGACCTTCCTGTTCCAACGTGGCTCTGTTGCTGGAGTGATAACCAGAGTGCAGTAGGAACTCCATCTTTTTCTGAAGGCTTGAATGTTGAAACTATTCGCTGAAGTTATAAGTAGAAGTGAACACTTCGTGAAAAAGGCTTGAATTGTATCTAAAAGGTCTGATTCGAGTATCGATTCTTCTGATAGGTTAGATGTCAGAGACACTACTATTGCGCATAAATTCAGGGTGACTAGCGACCAGGAAAAGTCAGGGAATTTTACAAAATTAGCAAATTTGAAAAATGTCAATAATATTCTATCAAGATACTTTTTTTTTTGCTGCTGATGGTCAGAGAATTTTACGAAATCGTTTTGCTAGACACCCTGATAAATGAATTTATAAAATTAAAAACCCATACATTTACGTCCATTTCGGACATCTGTCTCCTTTTTAATTTTATAAATTCATTTATGTGGAATAGTGTTTTCGTTCTGTTGGCGTTAACAGCAAAATAAATGTCTTCACTTTGAACAGTTTTCGGTATTTATTTTTAATGGCAATTAAATGAAACAGATATTCGATAATGATACAATAATTAAAACATTTAACGCAAATCACTGAGCTGTTCAACTGTTAGTGAACTTAAAATCAAATATTTTTTATATATATTTTGGGAACTACACCACACAATCCGACTATTGACTATAAAAAAATAGAAAAAACCAAAAACAAAACAAACATCGATGTTTTTAAACTACTCGATGTACCTGAAAACATCGAGTTCGATGTTGACATCGAATACATCGCACGGCTCTACTGACTTTTCCCGGTCACCCTGGTAGTATTTTTAACCAGCCATGAAGGATATTGAAGCATTATTAGCTGTTTGGGTCAAAAGTAATCGTGAAAAGTTTCTTCTCTATTGATGATCAATCAGTCTTTATGTAGTACTAATTAGGAGGCACCATCTAACCTAACCAGACATGCTGATTTTCCCCTCATGAAATATTTTTACTCACATCCTCCCATCGATTGTATGTAGAAGTAGCAGTGAATTAATTTATAAACATTTGCAATGGCTCCAGCATATTGCTTTGCTGTCAAACTAAATCATGAAAATGTTTAATTCTTGTCATTAACACCCTAGAAATGCTTCATACTCACGTAATATAAATAAATTGCAATGAAAAAACCGCAAGTTTATTCAATATTTCTAATTTATTAATTAATAAATGTAACGAAAAAATATACACTTCATATTCGTTATTATTTATAAATTTTACTACTGACAAGCGCCAAGAAAAGTACTTTGGGAGGGAACTACTGTACTACTGTATCAACACCCCTAGGCTTGCCACCCCTCCCGGATTGCCCGGGAGTCTCCTGGATTCAGACTGGAACAATTGCCCGGGAGTCTCCCAGAATTGGCAGTCTGAAAGTTGCCAAGCCAAAACACCCCCTATAACTCATACGATATCTGAAATAGAGGGGTATAGACTATACAGACAGAACTATAGTAGGCGATAGAACTGTTGCGCAGAGGCTATTCAGTCAGTTCATCATTCTTCAGATCGGAACTATAGTTCCACTCGGAACTAGTTCACTGCAACAGTTCCGGCTCCGCACCTGGAACTAAGCGAACAGTTCGCTTAAAGGAACTGTTCGGCCCAACACTACTATCTGGGGTTCCCTTATGTTGAATGAGCCACGATCTTGCTTACACGCAAGAAACGCATGAGGACAGTACCTTGCCCGGAGGAACGAACCTTCGTTTTACAAAAAAAAACAATGAACTGGTATAAGACACTCCAGCTCGCCCCCGTAGGGCCTCGCGAATTTAGCTACTGGACTGGAGCGGTCATTTATACACGCTCCTGGCTAAATGACAAACTGTCTTACAAAAATCTAAATATAAATAAAGATTCGCCACAGTCTGGATATAAGTTTTTGTTCGTAATAAATTTACAAAGTATTAACCTTTAATTATAAATAACCAGCGGAACAGCTGGAGGCTATCACTAAATCTGGAAGCTCAGTCCCATGCTAATGTCGGGGCCTTTCCAGCTAGTTCGCTCGCTGCTATTCCCAACGTACCATATGAAAACGGCGACGCAACTGCGTTTATAATTTGGCCTGTAGCCGTTGATAACTATATTGGAAAAGAGAAAAAGAAATGGAAATGAGAAACAGTTTACTGCCTCCTGTTTGAAGCCTTATAATCTACGCTTATGCAAACGAGGGCGGTGCTTAATCTTCTAACCAGAAGTGGCTCGTAAAACTTTAACAGATGAGCTATCTTATATACTATAAAAAAAATATATAAATATATCTTATAAAACTTTTGCGTGTATTTATTTATTTATCTGTAATTCTATCTCCTCCTAGACGGTTTGAGCTAGCGACTTGAAATTTTCAGGGCAGGCTTATCAATAAAGGACCTGCTCTATCGCCAAAAATCAGCCCCCTACGACCCCCCCCCCCCTCCCCACTTTCTGGGGTTTTCATCTTGTGCATTTCTCTATGATTAAGCAGATAGAATTTAAGCAACGCGCTCGAGCGGGAAGATTAATACAGCATATAAAGGAGAGTCGGAGTTTCTCCGTGAGGTCGTAATTTCATAACCAAAAATTGACCCACCTTGAATAGGGAACCAGGGCGCCTAATCCATGTCGCCAAAAGGCTTCATGCGTCCAAGGGGTGATCCAGACACAGGAATCTCTGGGCAGTGTTGCCAGGTCGTAGAGCAGCGCCGTCACTAAATCCGGTAGAAAGTGTAACTAAAATGTACTAAGAATTTTCAAAAGTTACTAAAAAAAGTTACTGAATTAAAATTACTCAATAAAAATCCACATAACGTACATTCTTCTTCTTCGTCAGTCCCCCACATAAGATTACCGCCCAGGAAAGGTTAATAAAATAAAAGGAAAACACATTACAAAATATTTGTGAAAATAATATTGAAATTTAATCAAATAAATCCAAAACATCTTGTACAATTGTTTCTTCAGAGGGATTTGCTGTGTTGTAATCGTACATAGTATTATTAAACAATCTTAACATTTTCTCAGACGGCTCAAAATTGGTGCAGTTGGCATTCTTATTTTTTAAAGAATACTGTATTGTCATAAGAGATTGTGCCATTTCAACACTTAAACGACTGCGAAGCTTGTTCTTAATAATAGCATGTAGAGAAAATGCCCTCTCTACAGTGGCATTGGAGATAGGCAAAATCAAACACTTTTTTGCAAGAGCAGCAACATTATAAAACCGATAGTTACCTGCTGCGTCCCTGTCATTTGCAACCTCGAACCAAAAGGATTCCACATTATCAGTGTTATTCCAAGATTTATTTGAAATACACTGCCACTCTTTCTCAATGACAGAAATGTTGCCATCATCATATCCAAGTAACTTTGATAGCTGAATAATACTTGGTTTTGATTATGAAGTTGCAACTGCTGGGGTCAGGATAGATATAGTTTGAAGGACAGATAAATTACTTGGCAGTCTAGCACGAATTTGTTTACACAGTTCAGAAAGACAATCTCTGCATCTAAGCTTGACATCATTTTTCTCATTGTTAGACAAACCATCACAAAGGATGCTAAATTCGTAGCCAAAATCTATCCCTCTCTCGTGCATTAAAAAATTTTCAAAGCGAAATTTAATCAACTCGTCATCAGAAATTCGGCATAACTGGGTAGGAACCACAATTTGGACCAGTAAAGTTTTATACATAAGAAATAAATCTTCAAATAATTTAGCCGAATCTACATTATCACTCTGAAATAATGTATTTATAGTGCATATATCTTTCAACATATTTTTTAAGAAAACAATGTAAACTTTATAGGCTCTGCAATTTAAAATTTCGAACAGCTGCTCAGCAGAAAAACATCTATCTCGATCTTTAACTAATCTAAATAACGACAATAACTCATCCCACTGCTCATAAATAACTGAAACTGCCTTGTAACGGGCTAGCCATCTGGTTCCGCTGAGTTTGGGGATTTTAACTGGTGCAGCATTGGTGTTCATTTTCATTACAGCAAACAAAGATGCATATTCTTTGCTTCTCTTGGAGGAATACGAAAACCAGTTATGAGATTCACGTATTAAAAATTCCAGTTTTTAAAAAAAAAGTCACTAAAAATTTTTAGTCACTGAAAAGTCACTTTTGGAAAAAAAAGTCACTAAAAAAGTCACTAAAAATTTTTAGTCACTGAAAAGTCACTTTTGGAAAAAAAAGTTACTAAATCTAGTGACAAAGTTACTGACCTGGCAACACTGTCTCTGGGTATCCATGCCGGATCCAACAATTCAAGACGTAACAATGTTGAGGCGTCCAAGCCAGAGACAAATGAAGAAAGAGACTGGCAGTGACCTCCCCTCTACAGTAGTAGTGCCTTCGCGCCGCCATTACGGGATTGGCAAGAAACGCTGATCGCCGGAGGCAATGCATGTGAATCAATTGCAAACAATTATTTTTTATCATATCTACTTAGAATATCTGGATGAATTTATTATGGGACCACCAGAAAAACTTGCTCTAATAAACAAAAAATAATCATCCAAATCGGCCCATCCGATAAAAAGTTATTTAGTGATAAATAAAGCCATTCTTAAACATAAATTAAAAAAAAAAGTTTAAATGGAAAAGGAGGAGGAGTTATATTAAACAATCAACTAGGAAAATTCTCCTTTATAAATTATAATTTGAAAGTTAATAAAATAAAATATACAGTTCACTAATTATAATCCAAATTATTGTTGAGTTATACGAGATTTACAAATTATAATCCCCCCTTCTAATAACTAACTGGACGACATTCACATACATATTGGTCAAATAGATCCAATACTTCAGTTCACAAGTAATTATATTATTAGTTAATTGCTTATTACAATATTTGGATTAATAAACTGATTATTTTATTGAACTGAGAATTATTTCTTCCTTTTCGTTTTTTGTTAAAAAACAAAACGAAACAATTTAAGTACCTTTTCAAAAATATTTTAGGTTACTAGGTTTTCTTTTAATTTAAAATTTTAAAATCAATTAGCTAATGTTTGACAAATTATGTTAGGTTTGTTTATTATAGCAATTAAACTATTAAATATCCTTCCAGTTTAAATGTCCTGCCTTTACAAATATTCCAGTATTATCGGATTAACAAAAATTAAAATTGCATTTTTTTATTTTGTGATGCAGCTTTTAAAATTTTTTATAGTATAAACATCTAATATTTCAGTAAACATAGGTGTAAACGTTTTTATTGTGATG
>JAHWFO010073311.1:0-11801 GCA_023313115.1 Rhysida immarginata
ATCATTATTTCGATCAGCTGAGGTAGGCGTACCATGATAAACCCTCATAGAACAACTAATGATTTATTCTAAAAATGGTAACTGAATATCTTAAACAGTCCATACCCAATGTATATATGAATATAATACAAATCATGTATTAATCCTTCATTGATTATTAGTATATGATTATAAAACTTTTGAATTAACAAAGAAAAGAAAATTTTAAAACTATATCTGATGACTATATATTCTACTAATATAAACTTCTTACAATTTTTAAGACTACTAAAAACTCAAATGAGATGAAGAAAATTGATAAATTACGCCCTGAATGTAGCAATTAATATACAGCATATATGCATAATTTAGTAATTCCAGAAAACATCAATATGCCAGATAAGAAAAATGTTTTGATAGATAATTTTCATTACAAAAGACAGTATAAATATTCGCAAAGTCAGTGATGGACACTAATTCCTTTGAAAGTACTACTACTAAAACTTGTAAACAGATATACAAGAAAGAAAAGGGACAACAAGAGACATGAAAGATAAAAATATAAATGATATAAATGACTGATTAGCTGACCGTTCTGCAACTCTGTTGCTTAAGAAAACTATACCACAAGAGAGTAAAATTAGCCAATAAAAATTTTAAAAAGGCAATACAGTATTTAAAAAACTAATGAATTTAACTAAAAGAATTTAGCTGGTGTCGACAACAACCTCGGAATTCATCTCCGACGGGTTCGCCCGACTAATCTTACGTTGCACATGTATGTGGAAAGGGTTGGGGAGACTATATCGAAAACTGATTAGTGCATTACACTTGGGGGAACAAATGTAAGTATAGGCTATAAAACTAATTTTGCAAATAAATGTTATAACCTAGGGAGGCAAAAACTTTTCAAAACACCCTTGAAGATGGTTAGTAATTATTCAAGTCGAGGGAAGTTGATTAGTAATTATTCAACACACCTTAATTTGATTTTTTTTAAATTTTTTTTGTCATGAAAAATGTATAAAAATGAATTTTGTTTGTCATTAAAATATATTTTATGGATACAAAGTACGAGGGGTGATCAAAAAAGTAAGGTCGCAAAGCCTGCAGTGAAACGTGTAAATTTTATTTCATACAACAGATACAGCCAACTGATAGATAGTACATACGAGCGTACATTAGGTTATTTTTCGATATAGTCTCCATATCGGTTTAGGCACTTGTCAGTTCGTGGGATGAGTTTGAATATTCCCTCCTGGTAAAAATCCTGTCCTTGCATGTTCAGCTACGTTGTCGCGAAGTGTTTCACCTCTTCGTCTGAAGCGAATCGCTGATCTCCTAGGTGTTCCTTCATGTAAGGAAAGAGGTGAAGGTCGCTTGGAGCAGGTCCAGGCTGTAGGGAGGCTGCTCGATGGTATCCCAGCGAAACAGATTCAACAGCGTGGTGGACTTCTGGGCTGTATGGAACTTTCACCTCTCTCCTCACTTGAAGGAGCACCTAGGAGAAACAATTAAGAGAAAACTATATAAATATGAAAAATGATTTGTAAATTCCTAAATAATGAGACTAACGAAAAACTAGAATTTAAACGAATAAAATTGAGAAACCAATAAGTTAAATGAAAAGAGTTGTAATTCTTTTTTATATTCGAGCAGATAAATGCATAACGAAGCGTTATCATAAGCATACTTACGATAATGTTAAATGAAGCGAGCATCAATTGTTGAACCGTTCTGTGTATGTGTCGATTATTTCTTCATATACTATTGCTAAAGTGTTTCATAATCATATACGGTTGAAGCGAGCGATTAGCTACTTGCGATTAGCTTTGACAACAATAAGTCTAATTAGAATTCAGACATTGATAATCTTAAGCCTAACAGAAATTTGCTCTTGATAGCAATTAGCTATGGACAACAATTGTTATGGACGTTACGAGTTGTTATATTTCATGCCATATCTTACGCCTGTAATCAGAATGAGCGATTTTGCGCATTGGTTTAGGCACTCAAGACCATCGTTGAATATAGATTTCATATAATTGAAATTGTTCTCAATAATGGTTTGAGTAAGAGCAAGAGCATGAACACTCATTCTGAATACGGGTGTTAGCTTTGAAAGTTTCCAATGGTACGATCAGGACACGTACTACTAAATTAATTACCACTCTCATTAATTACTCATTACTTTCATTCATAGAACTTCGTTACGACTTGTTTCATATATTACTTGCCATATTTTAGCATTGAAAGTTTCAATAGTACAATTTGGTGCCATTAGAATACGTACTGTTAAACTAAATACCACTATCATTAATTATTCTTTATACTCATTCATGGCACTCCGTTACGAGTTGTTCGACATATAACATGCCATATCTTAGTATTGTAAGTTCCAACAGTGCCATGTGGTACGATCAGGACACGTACAACTAAACTAATTACCACATCATTAATTACTCATTATATTCATTCATGAGATGTTGTTACGAGTTGTTTGATATATTACATGCCATATCTTATAATGGAAAGTTCCAACGGTACCTTAAGTTACCATTAGAACACGTAGTACTAAACCAATTCCAACAGTTATTAATTACTTTATATTTTTATTCATAGCACATCGCTATGGGATGTTTGATATATAACATGCTATATCTTAACATTGAAACTTCTAAAGGTGAATATGGTATCATTAGAACATGTACAGTCATCAAAGGGAAACAAGAATATAACTCGTAAAACGATTTTCAAATATTCTGAAAAGAAGAATATAAATATTTGTTGTTTAATATTACAGTCACATTTTATATACAGCAATGGCGAAAACTGCATGTCAATTTACGTATTCGATTGCAGCGTTCGCACGAATCTTTCCAAACACGCGTGAAATGAGAAATGAAGTGCTCGCACGTCTAAATGTTTCAAACTTATTCGCCTATGTTCTATCCACCGCTAGAGCTATTCATCCTTTCTTAATCAAAGTAACCATTCATCCCTTCTTAATCATTGTTGCAAAGCATTGTCGTGAAAAATCTTGTAAGCATTCCAAGGAGCTTTACATGTGACGCAGATGTGATTTTAAATTTCAATATTTCACTTTCACTTGGTTGAAATAAACAATAGATATACCTTTGATTCTATCCACACTCACATCATTTTTAAATATAGGACTAACTTTAATTAACCATTTTTAACAATAGGCCCAACATTAACTACCCATTTTTAACTACAGGCCTAACTTTAATAAGCCATTTTTAACAATAGGCCTAATATTATTTAGCCATCTTTAAATAAAGGCCTAACATTATTAGCCATTTTTCACAATAGACCTTACATTAATCAGCCATTTGTAACAATAGGGCTAACATTATTTAGCCATTTTTAACAATAGGCCTAACATAATATAGTCACTTTAACAATAGGCCTAACATTATATAGTCATTTTAGTTACAGGCTTAACATTAATTAGCCATTTTTAACTATAAGCCTAATATTATTTAGCCATTTTTAACATTAGGCCTAATATTAAATAACCATTTTTAACAATAGGCCTAATATTATATAGCCATTTTTAACAATAGGCCTAACGTTATGTAGTCATTTTAACTAAAGGCCTAACTTTAGTCATTTTAACTATAGGCCCAACTTATTTAGCCATTTTTAACAATAGGCCTAACATTAATTAGACATTTTTAACGATAGGCCTAACATTATATAGTCATTTTAACTTTTGGCCTAACATTAATTAGCCATTTTTAACTATAAACCTAATATTATTTAGCCATTTTTAACTATAAACCTAATATTATTTAGCTATTTTTAATAATAGACCTAATATTAATTAGTCACATTTTACAATAGGCCTAACAGCACTGAATTTCAAAACGAAATGAGCACGTGCTTCGACAAAGCTTCACCATGGGCACGTGCTCCAAGCTGCCATCAACAATGCTTAAGTGATAAACAAAAAGTAACACGTGTTCACTTATGACTCGTCGGTACGAATCGATTGATATATTACATGCCCTAAGTTCATATTCTTAACATAAGTGCACGTGCCTGAAGGGGCCCACGAGAGCTCATCAAAAGTTGATATATCGCAGTTGAGTTCTTCCATCTTCACGTTATCGTGCAAACGATGGCCGTCCGGACACATAGATGTTGATTATGCTTGTATTCTTATATATAATTTTAGCTAAAGCTCGTAATAAGGGCTCATTTTAGTACTTTTTCGGTGTCATTTTCTCGGATGTAGCATTTTGAAATTCGAAAAGAATGTCTTATTCGTCTTGTGCTCGTCATTCCCGTTCGAATGACATATTACATGCCTTATATTGCTAATAAAAAAATTTAATGGAGGGGGGGGTTGGGCCTCAATTGTCACGTGACTGTTAGACCGATTTCAATCACAAACTAAGCAGGTGAGCTCAGGAAGTGTCTCTATCGAAGAATGAAAGCAGAATTTGAAAAAGTTATAGCCTTCTCGAGTAATCGTCGGACATACAGACAGACAGACATACAGACAGACAGACAGACAGACAGACGGACAGACAGATACACAAACAGAGCGAAACCAATATATGCTTTTCAGCATATAATAATCCACACTTGAATTTTACTCTAAGTTTTACCGTTTCATTATTAATTTATTTTTAATAATTTGATATTACATTTAGAGTTAACATTATTAAGATTATTAAATTTAAATAATTATAATTAAAAAAGCTATTAAAACAACACATTAGCATGAAATGTAATATTAAGTATTAAACTCGTGTAGAATATTTCCTTTGGTTGACTGTACTTGTAAACAAATTTCGGCCATCATTAAGTATTCGTTATATTCGTTCAAGATACGTCGTTATGAGTTGTTAGATATATTACATGCCATATCTGGTCATTGAAAATATTTAAGAGGGTATCATAATTGTCTCATTAGAGCACGTGCTATTGTACCTTTTCCGGCTATCCCACCTTCAAACTTGTTCGTGCTCTGTCTCATATTAATGGAATGGTGAAAACAGAGTGTGAAAAAGTTAATTCGATTTCAAGTTATCGTAATAAATAATAAGCTCCCTACGAATAAAGAATTTCTTTTGTTGTAGGCACGGATATCCCCTTTCTACAATCGTCAATCACGTGCATCCTGCAGGCGTACCATCTCAACAACGTTTAGAGCACGCGCGGAGTCGTAACGAAGTGCTCGGCACGCGTTTTCCCCAGTGCAAGGTTGATTCGTCTCTTCGAACGCAATGCATTGTTAGAATTGTGTCCATGGACGTCTAACAAACCGATCGCATAAGCTACTTTTCTATTTATTGTGCGAAAATTGAAATCCTTCACTGGAGAGATGAACAGTTATTAGCTGGAAAGGTTTCCAACGTTTGTTTAATGCAGTTATAAGTTGGAAGTTCAAAGCCAAATACTACCTCCTATCGTCGCAATTTTTTTCCCCTAACCGGAAGTACTGAAGGAGTGAAACACAATTGAGGACAGCGACTTCTGTTAACGATATCATGAACCTATCATTGTTTGTGAGAAAACGCAACACGTGGAGACACCTGCCGGAGTTCATTGGAAACAATCACTTCCGTTATTTCTGGACATGATTAATCTTGGTTTTACAGAACCTGAGTTATTAACTTGTTGATTTTGGTGGAGGCATTTATATTTCTGTTTATATCTCAGTTATCGTTCAAATTGGTACCCATGTTCATAGGACGTTTAGTGACCTTGACCTCTATAATACCCCATTAATATGTTTTACACACGATTTCAATGACCTTGTATATAAAGAAGGATGTTTTTGGGATTGTGGGTTTGTGGGTTTGTTTGTTTCTTATATAAATCTACAGTTTTATTCCAATCTTGATTAAATTTTGCTCACTTGACCTTGAAAGCATGAGGAAGGGCACTGTCTACCTCAAATTTCGAAAAAATAATAGTTCTCGATAATTAATCGATATTCATAATGATTCCTTTAGCTCCGTGCTGTATTGAGCAAATGGTAAGCATGTCAATAGAAGAATATGAATATTTTGACTCTATTCTGTTTGAGTGTGAATATTTGGGAAAATTAGATGCTGATAATGAGATGACTGATCATTCTGTACCAAAAATTATTAATAATGAGCATAAAATGATGATGCAGTGACAGGACATAAATAAAGCAGTGTCTATTAAGGCAGAAAAGGAGTCACACGTATCTCCCTTGAGCTCCCTATCAAACGTCCAGACGACTGGCGAAAATGTGTGCCTGGAATGGATAGGGAATGAACTAGTATTGGTCAGAGAAACTCTGCAGCTAAAACAGAAAAAGCTATTCAGGCATTGGAAACATCTGAACAACGGGAGTTTCGAATAGAACAAGAGAGCATAACAACTTAAATGTCAAGTGCAGTAAAAAATTGTGTCTAAAGTATCCAGTGATATTTCCCGGTGGTGAAGATGGATATCATTTTAATCTGAGGCAAGTGAAGAACAGGTTAAATAAAGTCCCGGTATATCACCTAGAAATCCTGTTTTTTGGATTTTTTTAGAATGAATAGTCCCTTCTGTGTTGTATTGATTGAGTTATTATTAAGATTTTTAGCATAAAAGCTACTTATAAGAATGCGCCCTTGGTGTGTACGTTTATGCGCCCTCGGTCTGTACATTTATCCCTTGGTTTGCACGATAAGTTGAAAACGGATGAACTTTTTCAAATTCTGTTTTCAGAAATATGACCATCAAAGTCTTAGCTCGGAGGTATCAAGTTTTCAGAATTTTTCGTGGACCCCTTCAAATCGAATTCACATGTTAAAACAGTGAGTCTAAAGAATACCAAGATAATGAGATATCATATAAAAAATCGATTTGTCAAGAAGGAATATATTGTTGCTTTCTCTTCATCTTTTATGCATTATTGACATCGGCGCGCGTATATGAAATCGCTTTGTCGACCCACGATTCCTCAAATGCTCATAATCTATATTATTAATTGGCGGAAGAATGAAGCTACTTCTTGGTTTTATATATGTCAGTCCGTCCCTTTCATAATTTCTACATTTTTTGAGATAGAAGTCTAAAATTCGAAAAGCAGCTTACAATGTGCATTTTCATCTGCACAGTTTAGTTTGGTTTTGATTGGTGCAGTGTGGTCAGAATTACGGGGGTAGGATTCAGAGAGGACAAATAATCTATGTTCTATTTAGGTACGTAAAGCCGTGAAATTCAGTATATAAATTCCTCTAGGCAGGACCACATTACAATGAAGTTTAGGCCAAATTGTTCCAGAGGATCAGATTTGCGGGGGTGGCAGTCACTTGGTGCTTAGAACTAAGGCAACATATGGAATGTGATACATCAAACGTAAGGAAATAATGAGAAAGGAAAGAAGATAAGAGGTTTTTTACATTTTCTACATATTAGTTTCGAGAAAATCAATTTTTTGATTTAAAAAGATGGGGAGAGGTAAAAAGTGCAGATAATGGGGTAAGAATAGATGACCGCAGGATAAATTCACAGGTATGTCGAAATTAGAGTGGGGGAGGAGGTCGGTGAAGCTTCCCTACTTCTACTTCTAGTACTATGATTATAATTAAAGCAAAGCAATTGAATAATATTAAAGCTTCTGCTGTAATATTATAAAGCGCTTCTTCAATGAGACATGAGACAGAAGTGATTAAGCGCATGAGGCCCCCTTTCTCTGATTGGCTAATCTGAAACTTCCTGTGACACACCCTGTTTTTCACTTGTTGGATGAACGATAACACTTTCCTTTATGTAGTGGGCTGTGGAGCAGGAGTTAAGAGAGTTAACCCGAGTGGCACTCCAAGCGAATAAAGAAGCACACTCTGAAAGACTCCAAGCGTACCCTGATGTTGGAGGTCAAGGGATTTAACTCTGAGCGAATAAAGAAACGGAGACCAAATGACTCGGAGCAAATAAAGAAACGGAATCCGAATGACTCAGAGTCACGGGAGTCACTCGGAGTGAATTCAAGTGAATAAGTGAACGCACCCTAGGTGGTGTTGTCTTTACACGCTAAATCACAATCACCACACGCAAAAAGAAAACCCATTGGCAAACAAACATGACGTCACAAATTGCATCATGAAACCAAAATTACATAGAAATGAAGAAAAAATGAATTTAATTTTAGATTTTTTGGTGGAAAAAAATCCTCGAAACTGGGAAAAAAACTCCCCTATCGCCCCTACACGGCCATAAATATCCATAACAAAAGGTGGTTCCGGGATATGTCTTGCGACGGAGTCTATAAAGGGACAGAAATCACAGATCTTGGATTTTAGTAATAGTAGATAAGTTTATTTAAGAGTTGCGATATACACTGATTGGAAGAAAGTAATTGGACACTTTCGATTTTAGACGTTTTCTCGAATATCTACAAAAATACTTCACGAATTATCCTGAAATTTCAGTGTAAAAAGGATATTACACCTCATATATTTCAGCGTAGGTTTTCTTCCGAAGGCAAATAGGGGACCAGCAAAGAAGTGAACCCAAAAAATAATGTTTGGAATGCATTGTAGCTGCAGCATATGCTTAAGAGGCTTGTTTTACTTTTCTGTTTTCATTTGTACGAGAACAGCACGTATATTCATGGAGATATAAAGGTTTCTTTAAAAAAGTCGAAATTTTTTCGTAGGTTTTTTGTTTATAACACGCAGGAGTTTCAACCCAATGCAATGCCATTAACAAGAAACTTGACAAACTACCTTTCAGACAAAACCCTGCAATCAGAATAGAAAAATATTAAATATTTGATGAAATATGACCATTTTCACTAAATAATGTTTAACTGCGCATGCGTTATCAAATTGTAATTTGCATAATTTCTTAGCCAAATGTATAGAGCTACTCTTTTAAAAATCGCAAGCAAATATCTTGAAAATTCAGAAAGATATCGTCGATAGAATGAGTTGAATTTCAGTTGCTCTCAAAAATAAACAAAACGGTACGTATTTTCGATTCATGGTTACAGAAAGTGATTCCTGATCCTTTCTCGTTTCTATTTGTATGGTTGTACGCGGAAACCTTGAGAAATGGTTTTGAATTAATTATTCCTCGGGCCCAAAATCGTCAAAAACAAAGAACCCACACAGCTAACAACACCACGGCTCACTCCTGCCCAGAACTTTAACTGGCTTCACTTTGGTGGCGATGTTAACAATAGGATTCGGAATCTACCTTTAATATACGTCATTGGAACAAACAGTTCGAGCAACCCCAATGGCGATGCCAGACGAAGAATATTTCATTTTATTCAATTTTTCCAAACTTTCAAGGTCGCAGGTATATATTTTTAGGAAGCTTGCTTCTTTCACGGTCAGTTATACGTTGGTTGCTACCGCGTGTCCAGCTGTCGAAATCTACATGTTTTTGCGCCACAGGGGAAGACATACAACGTTGTTTAACGAAATGGACTTGAATGCACAACTACTTTACAATCTATGCCCAGCTTGCCTGTGTAGCTGATTCATTTATCTTATCATTTACTTTTTCTTTATTTACTTTTGTACATATAATTTAATTTTATTTTGTGCGCAGTTCATTGTTCATAAATCATTATTTTTGGTTTAAAATGATTATGAAAGGTTTGCAGAAGGCTTTCTAGACTGTTTCTCATTTTCTTACATTTCGTTCATACTTTGTTAATCATAGTTCAATTTTTAACATAACAAACAATCGTTAAAAAACTTACTCAACGCATCTTTTCCACCCTGGCGAAGCCGGGTAATATTGCTAGTAAAGGATAATTGCGTGTTGTGCATTAAAATTTAATGAAAAATGCAATATTACAATTATGTCTACAATACTAGACAAACAAAAGCACTTTGCTCTCTAATATTTTGTAATTCACATAATTTTATTACATCCAAATGTCATTACTGAGAAATAGCAACGTTATGCATTTACAATACAGTTCTGTGCATACTGTATCCTACACACAACTTAGTACAATGGACCGTATGGTGCTGCACATTTCATCAGAAATAGGTTTACAGCAAGTATTCAAAGTGTCGACCCTGTTGTTCCACGCACATACGACAGCGTAGGAAAATTGATCTCCGAATATTTGCAAGCACATTAAGGTCATCGCTTGTGGCTCCTGCAGCAACTGTGATCCGTGCTAAGTGATCTTAAATTGTCTCCACTGGAGTTTCATAGATCATACTCTCCGTATGGACCCACAGAAAGAAATCATGATGTGTGAACTTTAACAGTAAATGTAATATCAACAAATTCACTGATACATCATCATATTTCGACCATTGTTAGTTCCAAAATTTAGTCGACTTCTGATCATGTAACAATATATGAAGTTCCAGTCGTTTGGCTTTCTTTCTAGGAGGTGTTGACAGTAGCAAGCTTATTTATTTTTTTTTATTTACAATTTTTACATACTAAACAGGACAAGTACAATGTGAAATCTTTATATATAAAAATTCAGGTTCAGGGTGCGTCTGTAAATGTTCTAAAAACTTTTGAACCACTTATCCGATTGAGCTCATATTCGCACCATATGTTCGTTAGGTCCAGAGTAAGGTTTACATATCCCCAAAGTGAGGGGAAAGGGGTAAAATTCATATATGTTGGTTTATGTTTGTTTGTTTACTCAAGAGATGGTGCCAGGGTTTGTTTATCTTTTTTTAATATAGACCTTTCCCTTGAAACCGAAACTGGAGTAACTACGCAGAAGCAGGGCAGCAAAAAGGCTTCCGTTTTCCTCCGGATATGTAGTAGTGTTTGCACATTTCAAGGCAGGAAACGGAAGTTTCTTGCTGTCTCGCTTCTGCACAGTTACTCCAGTTTCAGTTCAAGGAAAGGTCTATATAAAAGTGCATCTGTAAATGTTTTAAAACTTATGAACCACTTATCCTTTTGAGCTCATTTTTGCACTAGATGTTTGTTAGGTTCATGGTAAGGTTCTACTGACTCAAAGGGGAAAGGGTAAAAATTATCTTTTGCTTGATCTGTCTGTTTGACCGTAACCACCGAGAGAGAAGGCCTCTGCGATGAAAAGTAATACATTGTTACATCATCACACTTAGGGCAAACATATGGCTTATTATTGGTAGAAAGACGTATAACAATGCTCTAAATATGATGATGTAACAATGTATTACGTTTCATCGCAGAGGTCTCCTCTCTTGGTGGTTACGGTCTGACATGAGCCTACAATATGCGCGGACCAACAATGTATGTCATGTCCTACGATGCAAGGCAAAGTTTCCGCAACAGTAGTTCATAAAAAAATCATTTTGGCTGTGGCCATTACCTCCTTTATTATTACAGACCAGTTATACTGAATTATTTCCATTGTTGTTTTCGGCATTTCTCAATTTGGCCGTGGCGCTGTTTAACCTCCATCTCTGATTGTTTCCAACAATGAAAGTTAGATTATTGCTTGGATTAAGATGGTCAGGTGACCTTTTAGTGACGTTAAAAACAAACTGAATAAGTATTCATTTCATCAACCAAATTTAGGTTTCTTTTTATTCGCGTTTTTACTCCCTTTTAAAATAAAAGATTCACATAAATAAAAGATTCATAAAAGATGCACAAAAATTTTAATACGTTATGCATTTTTTAAATTTTGTTTGCACTACATTTTGTTTATCTCAGTTGGTAAAGAAAGGGAGGTTAAACAGCGCCATAGCAAAATTGAGAAATGCCAAAAGCAACAATGGAAATTACTCAGTAAAATAGGTCTGTAATAATAAAGCAGTTCATGCTGTGACATTGTTTTTAGGTAGTAGATGGCAATGACGTATATTAAAGATAGACTCCGAAGCAATTGTTGTTACTGG
>JAHWFO010073312.1:0-22298 GCA_023313115.1 Rhysida immarginata
CAATAGCTGTTCAAAAGTTAAATTTGCTCCTGTGCTACAAATTTATTGTAAAAAATAAATTGGGTCATTATACGGTTTTGAAAATCACTCGGGGGGGGGGGGGGGAAACGAGCGCAGCTTTGCGTAATCTTCATGGCTCCCCCCCATGTACGTAGTCTGTACGTGTGTTACAAGAGGGAGGGGGAGTTGTTAAAAATGAGCCAAATTTGCGTTACGTAATTTATGGACGACCCCTTATTATGATATCGTCACAAACTAAAACCAGGGAAGAACGTTATTAACCTTATTCCCTGCTAAAACTTTAAGGAAAGCACATGTTTATTAGCAATAGGTAAGCGTTAAACTATTGAATTTTAATTATTTTAGTTCCCATTTACACTTAAAGATTATCTAATAATAAATCAACCAATGTTTCAGTGAGTAAATAAACCCAAACTTACTTCGTTATCGGATGATGTTGCTGATCCGCGTTGTGCTGATCGGAGTATCGGTTAGCATGTCTGGAAAGGGGGCTCGCTCTACTTGTTGATTCGAAACTGAATCAGAAGTGAATAACTCAAAATTCTTTTTTTTTTCTACTTGAAAAAAAAAATTCTCTACATCATTACCTTTTCATTTTTGGCAACGCGTAATAAAAGATTGGGTACCCAGCTTTCGGTGCCCAATTGCGTACCCCTACACAATCTTTTGTAGTGACCCGTATATGATGTAACTTTTTATTTTTTATATCAACTGACTTCAAGAGACTACATTCTCTTTGGATTTTATGAACTTGAATTTGGACACTTTCTATCGTCTCTACGAAATTCAACAGTTTCACTTCTTTCAAGGCTTGACTTTGCTTTTACATTGTTACATTATTATTATTGATTAAACTTATAATAGGAAAAAAACTCAATGAAAATGATCTACAAATTATTAAAAAAAAAAATGATTTGTAACTGGGACATAAAATTTTTTCATCAGTGGGTTATGTCTCCTTCTTTGCTTTTACTCGGGGGGTTTTGTGCTTGTGGTTTTTTTTACCAGCGGGTTTTAATGCCTGGGGGTTTTGACTGGATCCCTTCAGATACACCCTGTATATATTTTTTTCTTTCATTAACTTTTGCGTGAAGCCTGGTGAATTTGCAACGCTCATAAAATTATTAAAATTCCAAATCTCGAATGTTCCTGCGATATTCACATGTACTTGATTTAGCTGTAGTTATAATTTTCTGTTTGCCAACGTTTCCCTGTGAAATTTTCCGAAAAATTAATTGAAATTTTGAAATACAAATTTTGGTATAATTCTTTCTTTTAATAATGTTTAAGTGCAAAACTTTTATTCAACTGTTTATATAACTTTGCCATGGTCCTTCAACCTGGACGGAGATTTAGAAGTGAGATACAAAATAAAATTAAAATTTAGGTTTACGGTGTTTAGCTGAAGTGTTTTTAATTTCCTTTTCGCAATATTTATTCATATCCTAAACGCCGATGAGTTTTGCGGCAAGATGTATAATTATTATAGAAATATAAATCTAAAGGAATTCATAACAGAAATTTAAGCCCTGTAAATTAAAAAGATAACATTTATAATGAAAATAAAATTATTTAGATAAGCGTTTATGATTCCTTGTTTAAAAATTAAGCTCACAGAATGTCCTCCGATTTGAAAACAAAGGAAAGAGCTATCAACCAATGGCCTGGCGCAGAGAGCAGCTCAGCCAATGAGCGTGCGAAAGCAACTGACGTGCTCTATGAGGTCCGCGCTTTTGGCAGTAGAATCCAGTCATCGCCATATATATAGATTCGGCAGACGAGCGACTGCTATCCGACCGTACAAAGCCAACTGTTTTGCAAACTGCACATTTTATCCGAAGATGCCCCCACAAGTAAGCGGGAAAGCTGCCAAGAAGGCTGGTAAAGCCCAGAAAAACATTACCAAAGGCGATAAGAAGAAAAAGAAGAAGAGGAGGAGGGAGAGTTACTCTATTTACATTTACAAAGTTCTAAAACAAGTTCATCCCGATACCGGCATATCGTCTAAAGCAATGAGCATCATGAACAGTTTCGTCAACGATATTTTCGAACGCATCGCAGCTGAGTCATCTCGTTTGGCCCATTACAACAAACGATCGACGATCACGAGCCGCGAAGTGCAAACGGCTGTCCGTCTTCTCTTGCCCGGTGAGTTAGCTAAGCACGCCGTGTCAGAGGGCACCAAGGCCGTCACCAAATACACAAGCTCCAAGTAGGAGAACGGGAAGAAAATGCAACGCAACAAACGGCCCTTTTCAGGGCCACAATGTAATGTCGAAAGAGTATTACCATAATCGTAAAGGTGTTTATGTGAACTAGACTTTCCGGAGAGTATAACAAAGTTATTGTCCCTTTTTTATAACTTTTCTATTTTATTTATTTATTTTATTTTATTGCAAGCTTGATTATTTTTAAATGTATTTTAAATATATGAACGTGGCTGAAGAGAATAAAAGCAGAAACAAAATGTTTGGCCGAAGGGTTATTGTTTATATTTAATCATTATAAAGGTTTTGTCTTGTTAATGGTAAATTAAAGTGATCGCAATAAATAATAAGCTACCTACGAATAAAATAAATTCTTTTGATTAATGTGTTGCAGTTGGCGCTTGGTACCAGTGTTAGTCCGTTGTTCCATTTTTCGCAAGACAGTAAACAATGGCGAGTTTTCAAGAAAAAGAAAATGTTGAAAGCAAAGTTTAAAAAGGATACTCCAAATCATAAGTCAATTAAGCTATGCCATGAAAATTTTTTAAACACAGGTAGACACAAAAAGCGACACTACAGAGAGTAGTCAGGTCAGGGAGGCGTCCGATCGTAGTCCCCGTAAATCACTTCGCCAAGCGGCTCGTCAGCCGTATATAAAATTGTAAAGCACCGCCTTCGTGTTACACCCTACAAAATCCAGATGGATGATGACCGACAGAAGCGGAGGATGTTTGCTGAGGATATGCTCCAAAAAATCGACAATGATCCCATCTTCCTTGAGGACATTTTGTTTCCTGATGAGGCAACATTCCATACTTCCGGAGCAGTAAACCGACACAACTGCCGCATTTGGGGAGCAATAAACCCCCCACGTTCTAAGGGAGCATATATGCGACATCCCAAAGTTAATGTCTGGTGCGGTTTAATGCATGATCGAGTAATCGGAGCTTTCTTTTTCGCTGAAGACACCATTACCGCTGCAACCTACCTAGATATGCTGGAGAACTACCTGATTCCACAGGTGGAAGAACTGCAGCCCAACATAGTCTACCAACAAAATGGAGCACCACCTCACTGGGGCCTGCAAGTTAGGCAGTGCCTTCATACGAACTTTCCAGGACGATGGAAGGGATGGGCCCCCTAGGCCCCTTCGCTCACCTGATGCGAACCCTCTGGATTTTTTTCTTCTGGGGATAATGAAAGACAGAGTGTACAAGACCAATGTTGATGACATTGAAACTCTCAAGAACAGAATAATTGAAACAATCACCCCCGAAATGCTAGCCCCAACATGGGAGGAAATCGAGTTTCGCTTTGACGTACTTCACGCCATAAATTGGGGGGGGGGGGGGCACTTTTAGAGTTTTTCTTTGTGAATAATAAAAAAAAACCACGTTAAAATCTGCAATGGACCAAGTGCACGGTCCGAGGGCACCACCATCGAATCAGTTCGAAAGCGAGGCTTCCTGAGCAATGCTTCTCACTCACAGCTTAGTGGATGTTGTTAGAGTGTAACATCGGTAAAAAATGAGCAATTTTTCTGTGAAAGAATTGAGTAAAAATGTACTGATTGAGTTAAACCAACAATATCACACTGTTGTGTACATAGTTGTACAAATGATCGGCGTTACAATACGGATAAATCACTTCATAACTTCCCAAAAATGAAGAGCGCAGGAAACTTTGAATCATAAAAATCAAGAGACATTGGACCTTACTTCAGGTTAATTATTTTTATAACATTTTTACTGTTGTAATCACAATATACACTGAGTTAGCTAAACTCATGGGATAGTTACTTAATATCTGGTCGGGCCACCTCTGGCCCTGTGGAGTGCAGCAATACGGCGTGGTAGTGAGTCTGCAAGTCCCTGGTACACTTCTAGAGGCAGTTGACACCAGATAGTCTGCAGAGCCGAAGATAGTTGCTGCCCGTTCGTGGGCGAATGATCCAGTGCCCAGAGCCTGACTTCAACAGCATCCCAGATATGCTCGATGGGATTCATGTCAGGGCTCCGGGCTGGCCAGCTCATTCGTTGGACCTCTCCTGCATGCTCCTCGAACCATTCGCGGACGACATTGGAGCGATGTGGTGGAGCATTGTCATCTTGAAAGACTGCTACGTCGTCAGGGTGTTGAAATGTCAAAAACGGGTGCAGATGGTCTCCGATGAGTTGACGATACCGTGGACCATTCAACGTTTGGTCCAGCATAACCAGAGGGCCCATTCCAAACCAGGAAAATGCACCCCAGACCATCACTGACGCCCCACCACCCTGCACCACCACCTGTTGGCATGCGGGATCCATCGTTTCGTGAAGTCTGCGCCACACACGGTGCCTCCCATCAGCGTGGTATAGTTGATATCGTGACTCATCTGACCATATGACCAGAGTCCAGCCAAGATGGTTGGTGGCAAATGCACGCCGGAGTGTCCGATGACGCTGGGTAAGCATTGGCACCCGTGTAGGGCGACGGTTGCCATACCCGAGGGCATGCAGATTCCGACGGATTGTCCACCGAGAGACGTTTCTAGTGCGGCCAGTATTGAACTGGTCTGTGATTTGCTGTACTGTTGCGCTCCTGTCTCTCTGAATCATTCGTCCCAGGTGTCGCCGGTCACGATCATTCAGGGCAGCTGGACGCCCGGTATGGTGCCTGTTGTGGACTGTGATGCCTTCATCCAGCCATTCCCGATACACCCTGGAGACAGTTGAGCGGGGAAAGCCAAATTCCTGCACCACTGCCGAAATGGAACATCCCATGCGTCGGGCACCTACTATCATACCCCGTTCAAAAGACGTCAACTCGCGACGACGTCCCATTTCTGATTAATCACTTATCCAAGCTCTTCCCACAACGTCTAATGGTCCATTCCCAGAATCCGTTACCCCTGTGAATTCGTGAGCCATGCCCATCAATCAATGTGCTTGCTATCCCATGAGTTTTGCTAACTCTGTGTATATTCCAAGTATACATCTTGTTTAGAGAGAATATTTTGGGAATGGAAATTTTTATTATATTTTTTACAAAAAACCCAACAGAACTGTAGAAAATGTGACATTTTCTGGGTTGACATTTGACATTTCTGATGTAAACACTCTCTTCTTTTATAATAGTCTCCGTCAATTCTTTTATTTGTTTGCTGGGAGCAAGTAATTCTTTTCAGACATCTTCCCATTATTTACAGCTAAATTTTCCTCAACTGTAATTTCTAGATTTTGTATTGGAGCATCAAGATTGTACATGGCGTGTCCAGAAAATAAGGTTAAAACGGTTATTATTCTTTCAAAAAATATTTGACAAAATGTCCACTAACAACTTATAGTAATACAGGGGTTAATTTTCTACATAATTGCCGCCAGTGTCCAAACATTTGTTAAGTCTAGGTTATAGTTTCTGTATCCCATTCCGGCGGATATAATTCTGGCACCTGCTGCTGAAAGAACATTTCATCGTCGTGAAAGCATTGCGCAGCAAGATGTTTCTTCAGGTTAAGAAAGAAGAGCAGAAGTCCATCATAGACCACAGACGGCCTACCGTTCTTATGTTCGTCATCAACATCGGTCCTGCCTCCACAGAAATCATGACACCGCTTTTGTTGACTCATGTTTCCATATTTTATACGTTTTTGCTTCCATAATACTCATGTACGACTCATAATGCTTCCATAAACGGGAACAAGTGTTTTGTGAATAACTGCCGGGCGCTTAGCCTTCAAGTAACCCTCTCTCGGCTGTTCCTTATTGCTACGTGGAGTCTAGTTTGAGTAACACGTATTTACAATGGCTGTGCCGATTCAGAATCCCGCCAATTGTGAAGTGCGCTCCATCATAAGTTTTTTCCAAGCATATGATGATTTCTTGGGTGATTTTCGATTCTAATTAAATACTGTTTGAAAATATGTATTGAAAATTCCCAATAATTTTAAATGTTCTTTCTAAACGTGATGCATATTTCGAATATGTATTTTGATTACAATAACTGGTATTTACACTTTTACTGCTTACGATTTTGATGTGATTCACATTGTTTTGATTCACAATATCATTGAAGTAACAATATAAAATTTATAATTAAATTACATTAGGAGATTATTACATTAGGTTTGACCGATTGTATTAATGCGTGCATCGCTTCAAAACATATAACAACAATAAAAAGAACCAACCTGAAATAAAGGTCCAATGCCTCTTTTGGTTTTTATGCTACAGTTTCCTGCGCTCTTCATTTTTTGGGAAATTATGAAACTAGTTATCTTTATTGGAACGCCGTTCATTTGTACAATTAGGAAAACAGCTGTGTGACATTGTTCGAATAACTCAATTAGTACACTTTTACTCAATTCTTTCAAGAAAAAATGCTCATTTGTTTACCGATGTTACGCTCTAACAACACCCACGAGGCTGTGAGCAGGAAGCTTTGCTCAGGAAGCCTCGCTTTCGAACTGATTTGATGGTGGCGCCCTCGGACCGTGCACTTGGTCCATAGTTCAATCACAATCGTTTTCCGGAGTAGCCGGGAAATTTTTTTCTAAATTCACGGTCAAGTTTTAAAAATCTACTTAAAACACTGTAGATGTAGCGATTTTATTTCATGAACAGTATTTTTGAAATAGTTAATGATACATACTCGAGGGTTGGGCAGTTTAGATACCTCGGTGAATGTTTGATTGTTGTAACATACAATTACTATAAGCTTACAGGTTAATTTTAAATCTGATCGTTGCAGTCATAACTCTTCTTTGTTTCTGCAGAAATGATTTAAGAAAACTTCTAAAGGCTCCGGTCGAGAACTAAGCAATTCGTCCGAGTTCCAAAGCAATTTTTCCCATTGAAAATAATGAGAACTAAATTAATCTGTTCCAGGGTACAACAATATCAAATTATAATGTTTATTTTTCTAAATACAGTACAATATAAATATAGTACATGTAACGAATCAATTTTTATAATTGTAGAAACAGATCATTTGGGCATATTGAATATCGTAGGAAGTTCACATGGCCGGTTCATAAATTGAGCGCTCGTTCCAAATGCATTTATAAATTCCCCTCTCACAAGGATCCTGGTGTTCATAAAAATGTTGCTCTTCAAGAATGCTCCCGACCTTACTGAGTGTAGTTTATCTTGGCTTAGTTTGCTCGTTTAGAGAAGTGGACGAAAATATGGTGGCTCAAAAGAGAACTTTATGACTTCAACAAATTTGCATTTTTTTTTAATTTTCTTTTACATTTTCTTTCGTCATTTTTTTGATCTTTAATTGCTACCAGTTTTCAAATTCATTTCCTTTTATGTCATTTTAGGAATTCCTCCTGTTCATTGTTCTCTAATAAACAAGAGTAAATCAAGGCAATCACTTCACAAATAGTAGAGATTCATAATTGTTGATAATCACGTTACTGAGCACTGGTCACATTAGTTTGATGTAAATTGTTCGTATACTTACAATAGGGCTCCGCAAGAGCTGTGTGAGCACTCGTGTAGAACGCTTTTTGACTTCGCTCAGTTACAAACACGGCCATACAGTACACGGATTCTGCTATCATGGTAGCGATAAGATTTTTTTTTAATTGCAACTGTTGCGCTAGCAGCTTTTCTCTTACTTCGTTTTTCAACACTACACTTTTTACCAGCCATAACTATTCGCTGTTTATAAAAAAAAAATAAAATGCCTACAAACGTACAATACTCATTTCCAAAAAAGTTGGGACAGTGCAACATATAAGAAGAACTCCAACACATTTGTTTGGATTATTGTATTGCCGTTTATTTCAACGCATTATAATACATAAACGATAAATTAGGCATGGGATCACATATCTTATATGCTTAAACAATGATACAGGTGGTTTTCCTGTTTGCACGTGCAACACACTCCCAAAAAAGTTGGGACAGCACGGCATCACCTCTCCTCTTGATGACACACTGTAATCTTCTGGGCATCGATGACACCAATCTTTCTAACACCGTAACCGGAATTCTGTCCCATTCCTGTTGGATATAGGTTTTCAGCTGTTCAACTGTCCGGGGTCGTCGCTGTCATAGTTTTCGTTTAATAATACGCCAAACGTTTTCTATAGGCGACAGATCCGGGCTGCAAGGGGGCCAATCCAACATACGAATGCGCTGCCGACGTAGCCGTGCAGAAGTTATGCGCGCTGCATGCGGTCTGGCGTTGTCTTGTTGAAATATACACTGACGTCGTCAAAACAGGCGCCTCTTAGATGGCACCATAGCTTGTTCCAGGATCTCTATATACGTTTCAGCATTGACGGTGCCATTGCAGATGTGCAAGTCTCCCATTCCATGGCCACTATACAGCCCCAGACCGTGACAGATGGTGGTTTCTGTACCGAACGCCTGTAGCACGCGGGAATATACTTTTCGTCTTTGGTCCGGAGTGTACGGCGTCCATTATTTCCGTAAACAATCGTAAAGGTTGATTCATCGGACCACAATATGTTCTTCCAGCGTGCTTGGGACCAATTGCAATGGGCTCAAGCCCATATCAGACGACATTGCTGTCGTTTGTTGATGTATGACTTCCGTCGTGCACAGTATAACCTAAGTTTGCATTTGTGGATGCACCGGCGTACAGTATTCAACGATAATGGCTTCCTGAAGAAATCGCGGGCCCACGTGGCTATGTCCGTAATCGCAGCATTCCTATGCGTGACGCAGTGACGTCGGAGGATCCGAAGAGCTCGTGCATTCAGAATAGGTTTTCTACTTTGGCCCTTCCGAACTGTGATCTCACCACTATCTCGGTAGCGCTTGATAATATTATGTAATGTAGATGATGACAGGTTAAATCTTCTGGCTATTGCACGCTGAGAAACGTTGTTTGTGAATTCTCGAATGATTCGAACACGAAGATCTTGGCTAACTGGCTTGCCTCGACCCATCGTTCCGAATAAGTTACCTGAACGACGGATGGCAACTGTTATTTATACGGAATGTAGTACGACGTCATCATTCTAGATTATTCCCGAACAATTCGGAAGGTTCCACTACTAAGGGCGCTTTCTACAACGTATGTCCCTACTATTTTGGAATGTGTTGCAACACCCCCATTCAAAATGAACGTTCCGGCCACGATACAAAATGTTTTGGTGCACACAGTATATTTATGTCATTTCATAAACGTATCTGCTATTTTGTATTCGCGAGAAAGTTTTGTTACATCATCCCTTTTTGTGTTTTCTATATATTTTGCACTGTCCCAACTATTTTGGAAATGAGTATTGTAATTGTAAGCAGCACTGTTTGATAGCACTTGGCTGGCCATGTGCCACCAGGCATTCGGTTTCCAAAGTGGTGTTCAAGTTCCAAGGCAAAATTTACTGGAAAATTTCATTCTGATTTCAAGTTTTGGGGCATTCAAATTCTGAGATACCACTGTATTTTTAACGGAAAATTTTGTGGGGAAAGTGTCACATTGTTAAGCAACCCATTGCGCAGGAACCTTGAACCTATTTGAGTTGTAAAAAAAAAAAACTATACCAGATGCGCGATTTTTTATGGAAGAGATTCAACAGAATTTCACAAAGGAGAAAAGTGCAGGAAAACCGCTGCTCTGGCAGTCATAAGTCTCGTCTCGTCTCATCTATTGACCACCTCAGCATTGTGATTCATAAGGAATATAATGGGAAGAATGGGCATTTCGTGCATACTACAAACTTTTTCTGATGCCCATTTAAACGACTTGGAGAATAGTTTTCGAGTTAAGCTGTTGGTAAGCTTCCGTTTTATAATGTGTTGTTATTTTAAAGATGTGAATTATACTGATTTTTTATTGGATTACACCTTATACTCGAATCATGCATAATCATGTAAATTCACTGAAAGAAATAGCATGTTTTTAATATACAAGGTGATTATAATTAAAGTCCCTTTGTAAAAATGCTATAAAAAAACAACCATGAGTCCGAATGACTTCAAATTTGGACTGAGCATTCTTGAAGAAGGGGCATTTGATATGGGATAAGAAAAAAATAGTTCCAAAATTTATCACTTGATGGCGCTGTAAGCGGCATAACGGAAGCGGATTCAGCTAGAAGTGACATTTTGAATTGAAATACGACGGCTTTGGCATGAGTTGTTTATGGCATGATGTTTTTACATTAAAGTTGGTCAAGGAATGCAATTGACACTAAAACAAGTTAAACATGATTTTTTTTTTATTATACAGTACAGTATTAGCAAAAAATCAACTGTACCGGTCAATGAACATGATTGCTTCGGGTTTGATGATGGAAAACATGACTTTCAAGTCATTTAACAGTTGTGGCACTGTTAGTGCAAAGCCCATCCACCACGGCAAGGTCGTACCACATCGGATGGGAAAAATCGGTTTTTAATTGTCCTTGGGCCAAAAACCGCATAAAAAGCAACAATGGAAACGCCTATTAATTATCTCGGGACTTGCGCAAGACATGTTCAATATGCTGTCCACCATTTTCCTCCACAAGTTTTAACCGATAAACAGCATGTTCCACAACAGACCGGAGTGTCTCCGGGGTCACGTTGTGAACGTGGTGCGTAATCCGAGCCTTCAATTCCGCTAAATTTGCAACTGGGCCACTGAACACATGATTTTTAAGGTAACCCCAGAGCCAGAAGTCACAAGGATTGAGGTCCGGTGATCTTGCAGGCCAGGCTCTCGGAAAATGACGGCTGATAATTCTATCATCTCCGAAATGTGTCTTCAGCAGTTGCTTCACTGGCTTTGCAATGTGCGGAGGAGCGCCATCTTGCATGAAAATTATTCTATCCACGCATGCATGCTGTTGAAGTGTTGGAATTACCTGGTTGCGTAAAAGACACGCATACCGTTGACCATTGACTGTACAGGTAACGGGACCCGCAGGACCCACTTCCTCGAAAAAAAATGGCCCTATAATCAATGATGCTGTCATCCCGCACCACACAGTTACCTTTGCAGAATGAAGCGGTATTGAAACACATGCGAAAGGATTTTCCGTTGCCCATATCCTGCAATTTTGTGTATTGACAACGCCGTGGAGATAAAAATGGGCTTCGTCTGTCCACAAGATGTTCCATGGCCATTCATTGTCCACTTCCATGCGAGCTAGAAATTCTAAAGCAAACGTGTGTCTAATTGGCAGGTCAGCAGGAAGTAACTCCTGAACATGGGTAATTTTATAGGGATAACAATGCAGGATATTGCGTAAAATTTTATTGACCGTGCTCACAGGCATGTCTAAAGTTCGGGCAATTCCCCGTGCACTGCACGTTTGCACACCACTGCTCGACCCTTCCTCTAATGCTTCAGCCACATCTTCTACTGACGTCAAAGCAACTGCTTTCCTCCCTCTGCCAGATTTCACTGCAAAAGAACCTGTCGCTTCGAATTTTTTAATCATACACCTCAGAGCCTTTGCAGACATCGGACCACATCCTTTTTTCATTCCCTTTAATACCCGAAATTTCTTTAAAGCTGCTATGGCAGAGTCGCCATTCTTGTAAAAGAGCTTCACAAGCAGAGCGCGATCCTTCATTGACAGACCCATGGCAAGCTGCTGAGATACAAATATGACGAGAACGCCATGAGGCCTGCGTTTTTATAACACATGCAATGTCTCATGCGCATGCGTATCTTTCAATTTGCATAGTACAAATCCTCCTAGGCATAATATGCCGCTTACAGCGCCATCTAGTGATAAATTTTGGAACTATTTTTTTTCTTATCCATATCAAATGCCCCTTCTTCAAGAATGCTCAGTCCAAATTTGAAGTCATTCGGACTCATGGTTGTTTTTTTATAGCATTTTTACAAAGGGACTTTAATTATAATCACCTTGTACATCATCAAAAGCATTAAAGTACGAGTCGAGTTAATAACGTTGTGTAATAATATAATGACAGCGTTTCTAAATAGTGTACTAGTTTCACGACACCCATTTTAACCCAGCTAATGTAGAAGAATATCCTTATACATATTTTTAGTATAAGTCATTTAAGTTTAATGAGTTGCTTGGAATTTTTACACAAGAAAAATGGGGCCACGTTTCAAACCATGCCTATTTCGCAGTCCCATTTGTTTTAGTATTGAATTTAATATCGCAGAAGTTCAATCTGATTTTAAAATTCATTGTAAGGTCCTGGAAGAAAGTATAAGGTCGCTTGAAAAAACAATGCTGTGTCTAAACAGTTTATTTGTAAGATCTGTCCTTTCAGAATATTGTTCAATAACACAAAATAAACAAATATGTTTAAAATGAATCCATTCTAAACAAAAATAATAAAATTATAACAGTAAACGTCATATTTCAGGTATTTTGCCTGGAAATAAGTTTAAAGTCAGGATATTTTGTTTAATAGCCAATGAAATCGCCCTTTTTTTCAATAACCTTAATCATTCGGTTAGTCTTGGAGTCTGTGAGTTGTTGTATTACTTCAGGAAGCATTTCTCCCCATGCCTTTTTCACTTCTGCAACAAGTGCTTCCTTGGTGTTGTATTTGTGACGATTCTGGTACACCAAGATATCCCATAAGTTCTCAACTGGGTTCAAATCAGGGCTACAGCTTGGCCAGTCTAATAAGTTACTTGGTTGGCTGAAAACCATTCTTTTGTTGATGCTGAGCTGTGGATCGGTGCATTATCCTGCTGAAAAATCCAGTCGCCTGAAGTGATGAGAGGGGCATGCGGTAGTAAATTTTCTGCCAGCATGTCCTGGTACTTTAAGGAATTCATCCTTGTGTTTATGAACACAATAGGAGTTTTCCCACCCCGTGCAAATCCACCCCACACCATCACCGAACCCCCACCAGCTTGCCTCTTGGAAAAATATTCTTGATTCCCACGGATATCATGCCAATATCGAGTGAAACCTATCAGGCCTGTCTAGGTTAAATATTTTCTCGTCAGAGAAGATGACATTTTCCCATTTTTCCCCAAAGGATACACATTTTTTGGCAAAGGCAAGTCTTGCATCTTTGTGAGCTTGTGTCAGTGGTGGTCTTGCCATCATCTTGGAGAACGACAGATGAGGATCCGACAAGAGTACATGTCTCACAGTTCTACTTGTGCATTTTAAGTTCACCTGTTCTTTAATAACAGTCGAGGAATAATGTTTGGTGTGGGCTAATCGCAAAAGCTCTGTTTCTCTTGGCGAGTCATTGCTGGTGGTCTCCCTGATCTTGTCTTGACGCCATAATTGTCTTGATCTTTTAAGAAATTATTTACAACAGTTTTTGATCTTCCAATTTTTGCAGCTATTTTGGATCCAGTTAGGCCTGACTGCTTGAATGCCACAATTTGACCTTTTTCAAACTCGGAAAGATGCTTTCCTTTCGGCATTGTGAAAGTCACAAGATACAAGGAAAATGTGTCAATAATTTTACTTTATCTAACTCAAGAACATCTATTTAGCATGTGTTTGTATAAGTATGAGTCAGTGGTCGGCATGTCTCATTAAATTTAGGGGAAATAGGAAGCGACCTTACGACCTTATACTTTCGTCCAAGCAAAATTGTTGAAATATCACATTTATTACTATAATTTTATTTTTACTATGGACTCTTTATTGTTTATAAATATTCTTTACATGTTGTTGAACAATATTCCGAAAGAACAGATCGTAAAACTAAACGGTTTCGACACAGCATTGTTTTTTCAGGCGACCTTATACTTTCTTCCAGGACCTTGTATACGGCTATCTAATCCGACATCATGCATTTCCTGAATAGTAAAATACATTATAAAAAAAGAATATAAATTTATGATTAATTGTATCCACCCATTTTTGTGCATCACAAATCTAATGAATGAATATGAATTTAAAAACACCCAATGTTGTTTTTATGAATTATTTTTTGTTATCCAACACAATAAGAATCAGTAGGTCATTGTACAGTTTAATATTACAAATGAAGTTTATCGTTTATTCAGGAAATGCGTATGAAGACATAATCATACATGTAAAGGTAATGAATTTTGTATGCGTCGAAGTGATGAAATATTTTTTCCGTAAAAGTTTGATGAAAATAAATTTGCTCGCTCGGATGTAAAAACTCCCAACGGCTTCTTGGAGACTTTTTACTCTCTTATACATAGTATAAGGAAGTATTGTGATCACGAAAAATTTCGACCTCTAGATTTTCACTGATCTTCACGTTTTTTGGTATATAGATTACGAAAAAGGGATTTTGGAAAATGACCGTGTTTCTGTGCGTTTGTGTCCACGATAGCGTTCAAACGACTAAAGCTATCAAGACCAAACTTTAAACTTAAGATTATATTCTTCCTCGGGAGGTCTGATTAGTTTTCCAGTGGAATCGGTGAACCGGAAGTATCAGTTTACTGCAGCGCCAAAATATAAATTTTGAAATATCTGGTTAAACATTGCATTTATGAAAATTTTGTATGGACTAAAAAGTGTTCCAATTTCAATAAAAACAACTTTTGTTAAGAAAATTTTTCAAAATTCCAGCCGGAAGTACCAGTTTTACTCTTGTCAAAATCCAGTTTTTGGCTAATTCAGGCAAAATCAGATGGTATAGGAAAATTTGTAAAATATATAAAAGTATTTTTTTTTGTTTGAAGTTTCAGATCTAGTTGTAAAATAAAAAAAAAAGGCAACATTGCTCATCATAAACTAAAATACCAAGTATAAACAAATGAGGGGTGGCCTAAAGGTGAGAACCTGTCAGGTAGCCACCCCCCACCATAACAAATATTATAACATAAAAAATAAAAAAATTACTCACAAAAATTATAACATAAAATAAGGAAATTAAATAAAGAAACAAAAAAGAAAACCAAACAAAGGGCCAAACAAAATCAAATTAAAAAAAACAAGATGAGAGGTCGCTAGGGGTAAACGAGATAAGCCACATTACTAAACGTTTTTTAAACGAGAAAACAGAAGTAGTATTCAAAATTTCCGGAGGAATAAATGACCAAACTTTTGGTCCCGTATATCTGACTTGCGTTCTCGCATAGTTTTTTGTAACTAAAGGTATTATAGGTAAGTGTTTATTGCGTGTGAGATAAGAAGAAAAATGTATGAAATCAGCAAAACAGGTGGATACAGTCAGTTTATGTTTAGATTTAAAAAAATAAAGGGCAATTTGTTTAATAACAATTCCCATAATTGGGAGAATCTTATAATTCTTCATCATCATGTCCAAATAAACGGATGAACTGGAAAGATGGAAAATCGTTTTCAGTGCTCTACGTTGCAACCTCTGCAATAAATTCAAATCTGTGATATTACCTCGCCCCCAAAAGATAATTCCAAAGCACAACATAGAGTGTATTAAAGCAAAATACAACAAAACCAGAATATCTCTGGGGGAAAAATCTTACCAGATATAGAATCCCAATCCGTTGAGACAAACATTTAGCCAGTTCCTGGATATGTTTCGACCATCCCAGATCCGCTGAGATCCACAACCCCAAATATTTAAAATATTCAACTTTTTCCAAAGAAACATCGCCATATTTAGCTGCAAACGGATCTAAAATGCCAATCCTATTCCTCTGTATAAATTGAAGCCATTTAGATTTTTCTATATTCAACATAATTCCATTTATTTGTGACCAAGACGCAACCTGTTGGAGAACAAGTCTCATTTTCTCCAATAAATCTAAGGTAGAAATATCATCTATAAAAATAGCTATATCATCAGCATATAAAAAACTTTTACACGAAATGACCTTACAAAAATCATTAATAAACATAGAGAATAAAATTGGCAAAAGAGATGATCCTTGAGGGAGACCTTGGTTAGAAACCAAACTCGCCGAATCTAAATTATGATTAAATAAAGTATACCTTCGGTCACTCAAAAACAATGAAATCCAATTCAGGGGCACGCCTTGAATACCAAATTGATGAATCAACTTTTTAACTAAAATACTTTTTGTAACCGAGTCAAACGCCTTCTTAAAATCCAAAAAGAAAACAGTTGAGAAGAAATTTTTTAATTGGGAATTAACTGTCTCATTTAATAGGGCTTCAATAGCAGTATCTACCCCACGTTTAGCTCGGAAGCCATGTTGGTTAGGGCTTAACAAACTAAATTTTTCCAGGTAATTGGCTAGTCTCCTTGAAAACAGACCATCAAAAACTTTAGCCAAGACCGATAGCATTGAAATTGGTCTGTAATTTGCAAAAGAATTAGTAAGACCCTTACTAAGAATTTAGAAGCTAATTTTAAACAACCTTTATTAACAAAATTTTTCAAAATTCCAACCGGAAGCACCAGAAAGTATAAGAAAGTCGCGTTGTGACCACATCTCATTTTTTAACTGCAGGCGGAGCTGCAAGTTAACTCTGCACGGATGTTGACATTCTCTAGAAAAATATCCTAATAGAACCCGATGCGAATTTAAACCGACCTCTATTTTTTCAATGTTCTCATGATTGTTTAAATCCACATGATTTTTTTTTTCTATGAATAGAAATGAATCAAATTAGAAATTGTCATAGATACACGGAAAACCACCCCTTCACGTCCAAAACTCCATAATTCAAGGCAGTGTTCTCCCCAGAAAATTTTATCAGGTGGGTGGAAGGATAAAAAGCCAGGCAGACAAAACTTAAAAACAAATAAAATATTATGTAGTGGTGTGCATTTTTTCACATATTCAGCCGGGCGGTCACTAAAATCAGCCAGGCGGCGCACCCATTCAAAAGGGCCTGGGGAGAACCCTGTCAAGGTAACCACACACAAGAGCGGGAAACTTTTGATGTACGTCACAGCCCACCACATCCACATGAGGTGCCGTATATATCCCACTCCCTCCCCCCAAAGCCAGGTGTGACCTTTATTTGTGCCAAAACGTCAGCTGATTTTACGGTTTGATCTCCCATCTACGTTTCTTCCCTTCAAATATACTATTGCTACTATACTTTACATTGGCACTTCTAGCAAGGCGGATATTTCACGAATCAATTTTCCGCAATGGCGGCACCCATTGATCATGGTGCTTTCATTCTTGTCCGTGTTATTGAGTTTCGTTCTGGGAATCCACATCATCACACAATCTTACTCGGTTGCATAAACTCCACAATTGGTTCCTCCGAACATTACTAAAAGTACCCAAATCTCATCCTATTTCCAATATTTGATATCTTTAGGAATCTTACCAATTACTCTTATTTACCCAATTCAACTGTGTACGTTTGTTTATAAAACACTCAATCATCAGCTCACTTTCTCAACTCCCATCACTATCCAAGCCAATTACGATTTACATACTTACCTTACTCGTTCCTCATCTATTATAAGTCTCCCACTAGTCAGAAGTACTACCTCGGGTGATTAATCTGTTTCCAACAATTCCTACCTACAATGTTGGGATCAAATGGTGGTCCTCCCTTCCTGAGACTTTCTGCTCCTCATCCACAAATAGTCAATTAAAATCTTAAGTAACAAATAGTTTACTGTCTAATCTTTATTGGAATTATTCTGTAACTTATTTGTTCAATTTTTATATTATTTATTCTTATACAAGGTTGAGTCACTAAATTATGACTACTACGTAGGTTTATATGTAAATACGATTGTGCCTATTCATAAGGGGGGAGGGGGGGATAAATCTCCCTGTTGGAAGACATATGAAGGTGGTTTCAGAGGAACAGTTCGTACAGCAATAGTCACAGTCATTGGTAAAGCATGCGACCTAACAGTCTTTGAAAAAGGTATGATCATCAGGTATCGTGCAAAAGGCAGCAGCATTTCGGAAGCCGCAACTTTCTTGAACTGTTCGTATAGTGCCGTAGTGAAGGTGTACAATGAATGGAAGAATGGGGACTGTAGGGGACTATGAATCGTTAATGAACAGGGTGAGTGCCTCTTGCGTAGGGGCATGCATTGACAGCCCAAATGAACGAGGAATACACTAGAAAGCTATCAAGAACAACTATGCAATGCTCATTGTTATGTCTTGCCCTCCACAGCAGACGTCTGGTTTTCTCATCCATGTTGACAACTGTGCATTGCAAGAAACAACGTGTGTTTGCATTGCAGTATAAACATTGGATCCTAGACCAGTGGAAAAAGATTGCAATTTCCGACGAGTCGGGTTTTCTACTGTATTGTATCGATGGGTGCTGCCATATCCACCGGGAGACATCCGAAAACAAACAACCCGAAACCATTGTTAGGCGGCAACAAGCAGGAGGTGGCAGTGTAATGGCCTGGGGCATGTTTGCGTGGCATGCTTTGGGCCCTGTACTTCTTCTGGAAGGTACCGTCAATAGCTGTGTATACTTATCAATCATTGGCGACGAGGTGCATCCCTACATGGCAACTGTGTATCCTGTGAATGATGGCATCTTTCAACAGGATAATGCCACATGGCCGAAATTTGCTGTGCATGGTTTGAAAAGCATGAGGATGAGTTCCACTTACTATTCCTGGCCTCCGAACTCCCCAGATCTTAATCCTTGCGAGAATCTGTGGGAACATCTGGATCGACAAGTCAGGCAGCGAGACCCTCCACCCCGGAATCTTCCGTGATGCTCTGCTGTTCGCACGGACACAGATTCCTGTTGCCACCTTCCAAGCACTCATGGAGTCCATACGCTGTTGCCTAGCTGCCATTCTGATCTTTAACTGATTAATTTGAGTTCTAATGTATCCAATAACTAAATGTACATTTTCAGCAGTTTAATTATGTGTAATAGTGAAGTATGTGCTCGCGTTCTGCACTTTGATGAACGTTCGGATGTGCGCAAGCTGGTTCGATCCTGAAAACTTGTGCTGGCGAGGGAGTCGCACAGAAAAGCCATCCTTTCTAAATGTGGTTATGATCGTAGTCCCCTCCAACTGGTGAGTTATTTTTTGTCATTTACTTTGCCCACGCTAATGTGGAGGCCCTGTTAAAGACAGTTAAGAAGCCTATAGCGTGTCTGCACTGTTGGAACGGATAACTGTGGTTTTGTAGTATCTTTTGTGCAGCAAAGTGCATTCTGCCTGTCCAGAGTGGAGAATTTGGTGTCTTCTGAGTTAATACACCAGCAGTACTCGTATTGCACTTGGGTGCCTGTGTTTGTTGCTGCTGTGAACTGTTTGTGCTGGCATACTGTTAGTGAGACCACCAAGATTGTTCGCCGTCACTGTAGTAGTAATAGTTAGTGATTTAAATAATTAGGTGTTGAGCTCAGCAGTACCAAGGGAAGTACCGTGAAATGCACTACCCGACAACGTGATAATTGAAACTGTATACAAGCCTTAGGTGTTATAAGACAGCGGTTCTCTGATTGGCATTTATGTGGTGACTGCCATTGCGTGGTGCCTTAGAGTGTTGGGATCCACCAAGAAGGGGTTTCTGCGTCTCCCCCCCCCCCTTAGTATATGAGCTATTCAAAGGGACACATGGCGCGTGTGGGCGTCAATGTTTAGCTGTTATTCGGGGACACTGCCGGGGAGCTGCACCGAGTTAGTCCGCTAGTAATACCCAGTAGTGCAGTGACATAGTGCCTTGTGCACTTTTCTGTCCCTTGCTGGTGCAGTGTAGGATTTGTTATGAAGGATCCGTTGTCTTTATCATTTAAATGTGTGCTAATTAGTGTTTACTTGGGGGCCCCCGTTGTTAAAAGCGCGTGATTAATGTATCAAAGCTGTATCTTGTTTTATATGTCAATTTGAATAAACTAGGAGTTGTTTAAATGTAACGTATGTGAATCTTTATTCGCTCGAGTGATCATGCACCGAACCCCTGACTAGTCATCCTTTTGGGGATTAGTAGCTGCAGGGCTTACTTGCATAGACCCAAGGGAGGACATGTCCAGATAACTTTTTAACCATTACAGGTACAGAAAAATTTTCAGTTGCACAGTTGTAGAGCTCAAAATGCAGATTTTAACAGGAAAAAAAAAAAAAAGAGAGAGAAAAAACATAAACTCACTACAACAAAATGAAATTTCAGTGCTCAAGCTACATTGAGTATTTTCAAGGAATGAAGTGCATATCATGGTGACTTCTGCAGCAATGCATAACTGTGCATGGTATTTCACAGAACCCATCACTTTTAATATCATAATGGGTGTTATGTCTGTACAAGCCTACTGAATTTGTTGTTTCAAATCGTTTACTGATGCTGGTACAAGATACAACAATATGGCAAGACCTGCACCATGATGCTCTTAGCGACCGAGCCAGCTATAGTGTGTTTATTTTTAATCTTTTTATTTTGTTTTGTTAAAATCAGCGTTTTGAGCTCTACAGCTGTACAATTGGAAATTTTTCTCTACCTAATACGGTTACAAAGTTAAAAATTCGAGGTCAAAGGTCAAATTTGACGCCACCATTGTTTAGCCCCTACGACAATATGGGCCTGCAACAGATTTGTTGAATATCCATTCGTTTTGAAATTTATGGGCCTTTTGACTCATCCTGTATATATTGCTCTTAAATAAAGCAAATTTGTTTTATTTTTACACTTTTATTATAAAGAGGGAGGGGAACAGGTGAGGCTTAACTATCGCTGCAGCGTTGTTACTGTAAATTACGGTAAATATCGTGATCAACACTTCGTCTACCATGCTATACAGCACTGGAATGATCTACCATCTGATATATTTGGATTTGCTCAAAATCCAAACATGCAATATGTCTTGCTGTCATTTTAAAAGTCAATTGAATACTTTTTATATGGACCTTAACAAAGGAGTTTAATCTCCGCCAATACTATTTTTAAATAAATTTGCACCTAATGGTGTGCTACTACAGATGATGATACAGTAGAACCTCATTTTTACGAACTCGCATTTTACGAAATTCCGGATTTTACGAAGTAATTTTGAAATCCCGACCCCCTCCTGTTAATTTCCATATAATAAACTTTAAACTTTACGAAGTGTTCTTACGGATTTTACGAAGTTAGAAGTTGTAATTGGTAGTAAAAAATTTTACTAAAAAAGTGAAAATTTTTTGCGTGAGCGGCCTGGTTGCATTTTGTTCATTTGGCCTATGTTTATCGCCGCCATGATCGATGATTAACTGTGGACTAGTTTCTGCCGTTGCCAACAGAGGGTGCCATAAGTAACTAGAGAGCCTAGAAAGAAGAAGTGCTTGCTCTTTGCAAAGAAGTGCTCTCTATTCAACGAAAGTGAAACTGAACTTGCAGTCTCACCTGAAGATGATGATAGCGAATTTGAAGGATTTGAAGAGTGGGAAATCCTGAAAAGTAAGCTGAATTTTCGATCTGAATTCTGCGAGTTTGTTAATATTGATGCAGAAGTTTTAACGTTGGAACCTTCTGTTTTTGGAGAAATTCCCAAGTGGCATGTGCCATGCCATATGCGGGCGAGCATTATCCTACATAAGAACAAAATCGGGGCCCACAACACAAGGAGCAGGCACTACGTGATTTTCTAGAATGTTCCTGATGTAGACTTCAGCATTGAGAAATACTGGGACAACAACGAGATTAGTAAGGCTGCTGATAGAGATCCCCCTCCCCAAACCATGACTGAACCACATCCCATTCTGTTTCAGGGTTCGTGCTAGGGCAAAATATCTATGAGTCAATTTGACTCCCAAGCCTGAAAGCTACGAGTCAAATTTCTGAAGATGCGAGTCAAAATTTAGATTCTTTTTAACTTCCTTATTTTTACATGCATCCACAATCTCTATAGTTAATTTAAACAAAAACGGATGTACCAAAATGAAGTGAGGTTGAAATGTGGTGAGAAAGATATAGGCCAATGATATCCAAAATTTAACAAGTCAATTGTGACTCGCAGGTCAAAAAATCACGAGTCAACTTTTAGCAAAAATGCCCATTTGACACGTAAATTGCGAGTAAGCACGAACCCTGTGCCTGTTGCATTGTTACTTCTGCAAAGCACTCTCCAGAGCATCTCCACACACGCTGATGTCCATCACAATGAGTTAGGCGAAACCGGGACTCGTCTGTAAAGAGAATAGACTGCCACTGACATAGCTGCCAGTCTGATGTATTGTTGGGCAAACTGACGTCGGGCTTCTGTGTCGGCGTGTGAGATGAGGTACACGATTCGGCCTTCTGGCTCTCAAACCATCTTCCCATAGTCTGTTTTTTGACTGTTTGGTCAGAAACAACCACTCC
>JAHWFO010073317.1:0-12773 GCA_023313115.1 Rhysida immarginata
ATGTATTTTAGTGATCGTACAACGTAACAAAACTGTCAGCTAACGTTGCTGAACACATAACGTTAGCTGACAGTTTTGTTACGTTGTACGATCACTAAAATACATTTAAGTTTGGGTTGTAGCCAAAGTCAGACAACAGAGGGGGCACAAATCGACTATCAGTAAATACATCAGACCAACAATGGAATTTGCACGTATGCACACACTAGAGGATTAAACGAGCATAGTACTGCTTCATGAGAAGTCTCTGTTTGCATTTTATGTAGAGTCTTCTCCATTTAATGTGCAGAAATAAGAATTCAAAACATTGGAGGGGGAAAAAAGAGCAGCTAGTCTTTTATTTATGCTTGACGATTGACATGCATCTCCTCAAACCAGTCAGAAAGTCTTTAAATGGCATCTGGTTTGCAACAGCATCCATATATCTGCTGACTTTATTCAAAGGAACAAAGGTTAGGATATTAATCCTTTTAGATTTAAATGTGCATAGTGTTATGTTCTGGAATAGTGTTATACATATTAGTGATACCCAACCAAGCTAGATGTTTTGCATGTTCTGGGCTAAATGAAAGAAATATATTCTTATACAAAACATTAGGGAATATGGTCTTCAAAGTTTGTTCAACCACTCTTGGTTGAAGAACATTTATTTTACACTCGCATGCCAAAAGTCATGGGATAGCAATGGACTATTTTTCAAGTGGCAGTAGCATCACGTGCAAACAGTATAAATATGCAAATCAGTGTCAGTAGGTTTAGTTACACTGTCATGAGTAAGGGATGAGGTATTTGGTGTGATGATGGCTACACGACGAGAGCTATCAGAGTTCAAACATGGCCTGGTATGCGGAGCACAACGTATGGGTCATTCAATATCGGAGGTGGCTCGAGAATTCAACATCCAATGGTCCACAGTTTCAAGAGTCTACCGAGAGTATCAACTTGACGGCATTACCTCCCACCATGGACAAAGCACTTGTCGACCACACCTTCTCATTGAATAGGACTAACGGCGTCCGAGTAGGATGGTCACTGCTAACAGGCAACTGACACTATGCCAGATGACATCAGATTTTAACCAGGGTGATACTAGAGCTTATCGATGCGAACTGTGCAACAAAATCTGATGTCCATGGGATATGGAAGCAGAAGACCACAAGGGTGCTCTTGCTAACGAGACATCCTCAGCAATGTCTCTCCTGGGCCCTTGAACACATCGACTAGACACTTGACAACTGGAAACGTGTGACCTGGTCTGATGAGTCCAGATTCCAGCTGATATGAGCTGATGGTAGGGCTCGAGTGTGGTGCAGACCCCACGAAGGCCATGGACCCAAGTTGTCAAGCATGCACTGTGCAAATTATACTGTGGCACTTAGCCGGGTTAGAGGAGGTCCCACCCATTATTAGGTGCTATGCCATGACTTTTGCCATGTGAGTGTATAGCATTCTGACTGAAATTGTTATAAATTTGTTGGGAAGGCATTGAATTATGATGATCTGTGTATTTTTGCCTCAAAGCACATTAGGAGGGGGAGCCAGGCTAGACCGTGAAATCTGTCAGATCCTCAATAACAATTTGAGTATTGGATGATTTTTTTGTTGGTTTTCACAAGTTCAGTTTCTATTTGTGTAGCAGAAGCTTCATGGGAATGACTGTTCATCTTGTTTGAATGGGTCCTATATGGAACCCACTTCAAAATTGGGGATTTGGAACAAGTGTAACGTTCATAGTGCCAAAACGTTGCTAATCCTAGAAAAAGGGCCAGTTTCCGAGATCAGTTCTTTATTGTATAAATCTTGGGTTTACTTTTTTCTTATCCATATTTGAAAGCGCTCGTTGTTCTTGGTCTTTTCTTATTAGCTCCTTTTGGCTCTCTTCTCCCAATGAAAATGATTTTACTCGTGGTTCTCCTCTCCCTTCTTCTCCCTCCTATTCTCTTGTTCTTTAAAGTCGAAAGGTTTTTTTTCTTTCTTTTCAGGTTGTTTCATCATGCATAAGATGGAAAAGAGACAATTTACAATACATAATGGCTTAATGTGAGATGAATTTTTTTTTTTTCCTCTCGAAAGATGGGTCTAGAAGACATGTAAATTTTTTAAACCCAATCCAGTTGTCAGAATCGCATTGTCAATACCAAATTAAACCTGCATTCTTTTTTTATGATGCTTCCCCTCCTGCATTCTTTGTCGGTTTATTCTATCATTGAGATGTATACCAATTTTTCACATTTCCCAAGATGAATTTATCCACATCCCTTTTATAATTCTGTCTCTTCTATGTACATTCTATGTAAAAGTCATTATGTATTGTGAAATGTTTTTCCATAAACCTGAGATATTAATAAGCCAGTTGGTGCTTAAAGAAATATACAGTCTAGTCACATTAATGACTACCAGGATAACCATCTTTCACGGCACTGACAGTTGCGAGACAAGCAGGCAGAGAGTCAATAAGGTTCTGGAAGGTATTGCAGTGATGTGAAGCCATGTCGACTCCAGTTCTGTGGTGAGCTGCCGTAGGTTGCGCGGTGGAGGATCCATGGTGCGAACAACCCGATAGAGGTGGTGTCACTGATGCTCTATGGGGTTTAAATCCTGGGAGTTTGGGGACCAGGGAAGTACAGTAAACACATCCTCGTGCTCTTCGAACCACGTATGCACGTCGCATTGTCCTGCTGGAAGACGCCATCGTGCTGAGTAAACACAATCTGCATGTATGAGCGGACATGGTACACCAGGGAATGCTAAGAAAACATTTCCCAAACCATAATGCTGCCTCCTCCGGCCTGGACCTTTGCGGCATGGTGTTTGCCGTACACGCATTCACCATGATTCATCGGAAAAAGCCACCTTTCATCACTCTGTTGCTGTCCAGTTGCGGTACTGGCGTGCAAATCTCGGTCTTTGTTGCTGGTAAACAGCCGTCTGCATTAGTGCACGAATCAGCCGTCTGCTGCGGAACCCCATACGCAGCAACGTTTGCTGAACTGTCGTCGAGGATACAAGTTTGGTAGCCTCCTGGAAGGATTCATTTGGGAGGTCAGTTGGTCCACGGTTGCACGTCTGTTGGCTTGCACGCATCTCTGTGGCCATTGTTCACCTCCGTCATCTATGGCCTGGTACCCCACACTTGGCACGTCGCTGATTTTGGGTATTGCCATTCTGCCATGGATGAAACACTTTCACCACGGGAGCATGCGAACAATTCACAAAACTAGCTGTTACAGAAATACTGTGTCCTTGGCTCAGAAGCCGATGATCATGCCCTTTTGGAGGTCGGATAAATTGCTACGTTTCGTCATGACTCCAACAATTGCAATGTTTTTTGGTTTCCTCCTGCCAATATACCCCCGCCCCCACCTTTGATTCTGGTACGTACCTTCTGGACGTAACCATTTTCCGCCGACGTTGAACGTAGGGGGTGGTCACATTAATGTGACTGGACTGTGTAGTTCTATGCATATCTTGAATTTGGAAATGGATCTAGCATTGCTAATGAAATAAGTCAAAATTGAAGTCTTAATGAAACTATATGTAATTTAGTAAAGTCTGTGATATCCAAAATGTTATCATTTGCTAATTAGTTCTTTCTTCATTAAAACTTCATTTTTGTTTTATTGTATATTTTGTTTTATCCCCATTTCAAACATGACCCTGGTGAAATCAGGGACATTGTGAAAGGAGTTAGTCAATATTATTACACCAACTTTCACTTTATGATTTCGTAGAGGTCTCCTCAGAAGAAGCAGATGAAGGCGAGGACCTTTCGAACATGGATTTCCTGCCCGATTCTAAAGAGCTGGAGGATGAGGTTAAACGCTATTTCAATCGAATAGATGCCATTGAACATGGTTCCTTACCTCAAGATTTAGACCCAGATACGAGCGAATATGTGAAACGTCGCTTAAGTTTTTCTCATCTGTCGAGGCGTGGAAGCAGTAGCATCATAGGAAGTGCAAGTTTTAACATGTTTTCCACTGGAGATATCAAAGCACGTGACGGCAATAACCAGGACACTACGGAGAAACCTAAAAAAATGCAATGAGGAGTAAACTCGAAAGCTAACGGGAAAACTGATTGAGGAAGATTTAAAGTAAAATGTACATAAAACTTTTATAATGTTATGTTACACGATTAATTTGAAAGGTCTCCATGTGTTTTTAGGGATTGAGAAGAGAATTTTTTTTTATTTTTTATTTTTGCATTACGAAAATGACTTTGTAAACTTTGATGTTCGTAATGTTAGAATGAGCTTTAAGGGGATGGGGGCTTTAAAACGTAAAGTAAGTACCTGAATAGGAAGTTTGTCTTCTCTTAATCAGTATAATAACAAATAATTCTTTTATTGTAAAAGAAAAGGTTATGTATACACATCTTTAAAATTTCTTTCCTATCCAATATGTATCCCTTTTTGCTAGTATTATACTATTGTCTTATTTCTTGTCTGACTTTACCAATTTTCTTCTATAAATAATGCAACTTTTTTTTTTTTTTTTTTTTTACCCCCGTGTCTATATGAGGAAAATGATTGTGACTTGTGCACTTAGATCTGTGATCTCAGGGAATGTTTAGGAAGTAGAAAAAGCCTTTATATTTTTTTAAAACTTTTGATTTAAAAGTAAATAATTCTTAAAATTAATTCCTTTATGAAATGAACTTCAGAGAAGATCAAAAGTGTCATAGTTGGTTGACTGTGATTACATGCATTATCTTGCACATTGCAATAGTGATTCATGTTAAAAACAACTTAAGATCTGAATTATCTGTTTATTGAAGTTTCTTTTTTTGTTGTTGTTTACTGTAAAATTGTTAATGGGAAAAATTTAATTTGGTCATTAATTGTAATGATTTGATATAATTAAAAACATTCTTTAATTATCTTATTTATTCAAAGACTTCCTTTTGTTTAAACAATCGATATTTCTTAAATCTTCAAATGTTTTTAATGAGCAAATGTCTTAAAGGTGTGTACATGTTACTCGAAGACAAACCTGTACATGTAAAGCGAAGAGAAAGCGTGTACGTCATCCCCGAGCTGCGAAGGAGGCGTATACCGCTTCGACATCAATGATTTCAACAGGATGGGGCTTTACAGTAAAACAAGTTTAAGACTATAGCTAATATTTTATTTGGAACTTTAAACTTCTCTTTTAATAATAAGGAATATAACACTTATATAGAATTTCAATCATCCATCAGTAGTCTGGGCCAGAACAATGACCGATACGGGAAATGATCGATAATACAGCCCCGAGACAAAAGTCCTGCAACATCAAAATTTTCTTCCAAATGTTCATTTGCAAAATTAAATAACCTAAGTTGGAAACAGAAAAAACGAAAACTTCCTCATATGTTATATATTGTGGACATTTTTAAATACATTAAAACCCTTAAATAATCCAAAACTAGATTTATTCATACTAAACATTACGAAAAGAAAATTGCCACCTGGGACAAAAAACCTGCAATACGATGAATATGGGACATAAGTCCTGCAACTTTATGTTGCAATTCTAGAATTTAACTTAAAATCACTAGTGTTACCCCCTAAACTAAAGTGGACACAACTACTTTTTGCATATCACTGATTATAAAAATCTAACTAAACTGCATTGAACATTTTCTTCACTTTGTATAATGGCAAGTAAATGTACTCCAGTTTCCAATGAAGTCAGAAAACTAATTATTAAAATTGCAAAAAACATTGGAATTCATCGTTCTACAGTGGGTAGAATCATCAAGACCTTTGAAGAAACTGGAAAGAGTGACGTGAGGCCATGATCTGGCCGCCCAAGAAAGACAACAAGAGCACAAAATAATCTGCTGAGAAGCTTAGTAAAATCTTCTAGGCACAAAACTGATTTTTTGATGATAACTACTGAGTGGTCCAAAATCATCAAAAAAGATGTCTCTGTAAAATTAACACGACGGCGATTAGCAGAAATGTAGTATGGATTCCGAGCTGCAAAAAAGAAGCCTCTTCTAACAGCAACAATGAAAAACAAACGCATAGAATGGTGTAAAAGACATCGTGAATGGACCGTTGATGACTGGAAAAAAGTTATTTTCAGTGATGAAACCTGTGTTTGTTCGTTTCAAGATGGGAAAACTAAAGTGCTACGAAAGAAAGGTGAAGAGCTTTTGCCAGGATCCATTTCAAAAACTGTTAAGAAAGCGCCAGGACTTATGTTATACGGAACAATGACAAGCAAAGGATTGGGAAGTCTTCAAATAGTTGAACGAAACATAAATGCAGAGCGTTTTTTTTTTATGATAACTACTGAGCGTTGTTTTTTTCTATATCTGGAGGAGGGAAAAAAAAACAAACAAACAAAAAGAACCTCTGTATGGTAATTGTGCAAACTAGTGTACCAGAGGCGATATCCAAGTCAGGAAACTTGTACGATGGCGAACATCAAATGCAAATTTTAAGGTATTATGAGAAGTAGTTATTCTCAATTAATTAACATCTGGGATTTAGTATAATTAACACATCTGGGGTAATTTGTACAATTACCCGACATACAATGGATATTCGTAAAGCAAGGTCAGTTTTGCAATAAAACCACACATTACTCTATTTCAAATTTTTTTTTCTTTATCTTTAACTATTTTTAACCGACTTCAAAAAAAAGGAGGTTATCAATTCGATGCGTATGTTTGTAATATTGTTGGAATTGGACAATATTCATATATGTAGGCTTCTAAACAAGTATGCCAAATTTCATAAGTGTGTGTATGTATGTATGTTTGTCCACGTATTTCTCAGAAACGAGAAAAAAAAATGTAATAATTCTTTTTTTATTGGATTAAGTATCTTTCAACTTAAGGATAAATCCAAGTTTCATCAAAATCGGTTCAGTAGTTTTCAAGATATGGACTGATACAACTAGGCGATAGTGAAAGTTTCATTAAAGTCGTTTTTTTTATACTGTTTAATCTTGTTCTCAATTAAGTAGCACATTATTAACGAGGTGCGTTCAAGTTCTAAGGTCTCCAAATTTTTTTCTGACAAAATACTTAACCCAGAAAGTTGTAACTACTGTTACTTCTCGACGTAATCACCATGAAGTAGAACACATTTTTCACAACGGCAGCACCATGATTCCTTGGCTGCTGAGAACTCATCTTTAGGGGTATATTTTGCCCACTGGTAAATCGCTGAAGCAACGGCAGACACAGAGAGTGTCCTTCATGATCGGAAAAAGCCAAAAATCGCTAGGAGCGAGGTCTGGTGAGTATGGAACATGGGAAACCACCTCAAAGTTGTTATGTTGAAGAAACTGTTGAGTTAGGAGTGCCCGATGAGCAGGGGCGTTGTCTCGATTAAAAAGCACCCGTCCAGTCTTGTTTGGTCGTTTCTCGTGCAATGCTGGTAGGAATTTTGTTCTCAAAATATTTTCGTATGAATTAGCTGTAACGGTTGTACCCTTTAGAACACAATGCGTGAGGATTACGCCTTCGCTGTACCAAAACAAGGCCACCATAACTTTCTCAGCAGAGGCTGTTACTCAAAATTTTTTCGGTGGCGGTGAATCAGTGTGTTTCCATTGTGAAGATTGGAGTTTCGTTTCGGGGATAAATAAACACATTTGAGAAACTTTGCCACTATGTAAAACTGATTTTATGTAATTTGCACATGGTTTATTTTAGTCGTTGGCCGAACATTACTCCTGCTGTCATAGGGTAGGCTTTCCCTACATACACAAGGGGCAGTTCGGGAACTTTTGAAACACACGGTATATATATGCATTACTTTTTTTTTTTTTTTTAATATTCTTTGTTTTTAGAGAATTATCCTTTTTGCTTTGATAGTCTCTATCCGAAACGTCAGCTTTTTATTTGGATTTTATTTATTAATTTAAAATTTTTTATTTTTTATTAATTATTATGTATATGCTTTTTATTTTTAATTAATAACTTGTAATGTAACTAAAAATTACAAATCCACTATGTTTGTAACACTAGTTCTCAAGAAGAATGCTAGGCTGAAACATAGTATTAGAAGGTGAAACACTGAAATGACGTCATCACGGAGCTTCTATCGGTTAATTTGATTTTGTAATTAATTTTACTGAAGAAAAAAATAATTTCACAAAAATTATTATTTATTGTTACTTTATCAAAACAAATAACAAAACCGAGAACGGGTGAAGCCGAAACATGTTTAAAATCGAGTAGCTGTCCACGCCACGCATGTTCACCCATGAAGTCGTTAACCGCGCTAAACGTTGCTTAACTTCACTCGCTGTTTTCAATCAGCTTGTGCACTACCCTACGACCCCACCTGCCCTCTTTAGGTTATTTTAATCATTAAAAAGCCCAATGACTTTCTGTTTGGGAAGCAAACCTTCGGCGGCGATAATATGGCTGTGAGCAAGAGCCGTCCAAATGGACAAGATTTAGAGAAAAGGTTAAATCTATCTGAAGAAAAAATGAACCTGTTGACTATCGAGGACATCAAAGATAAATTCGACAAAACATTGTCGAAATTTCCCAGCAATTATGTCAACATGTTATTGAAAATTTTCTTTAATTTGTCAGAAGGTCAGATGTTTTGTATCGCACAATCTCCACGTTTTTACTTTCTAATAAAGCAAAATTATTAAATTTTCCAATGAAAAATATGTTTTATTATAAAATTAAAATGCCAGCTCATTTAGAAACATTAACTCGACAAGAGATCATCTCAAAAAGAAATAAACGTTAATACACTATTACCTTCTTATTTACTTTCCAAATAACCCCTGCAGCACTCCTCATGTTGTTATAATTGTAAACCACATACCCTAACAATATAAACATCTACAATAACTTAATTCTGAACGCCATACGTTCTAGTCATTAATGATATGTTTTTCCAAGTTGTTTGATATATTACATGCCGTATCTTATCATTGAAAGTATTCAATGGACCACAATGGTTCCACTAAACCAGGTGAACAATTTGAACAATTTTCGACTATCATTAATTTTACGTTACATTCATTCATGACACATCATTCCCTTACATGTCAAATCTTAGCATTGAAAGTTCCAATGGACCATAATGGTACCACTAAACTACGTACCATTGAGCCAATTCTGATTGATTTTGACCATCAAGGAAGACCATCACGTGTCTTCACTTAATTCACAAACCTTTAGGAATCTCATTGACCAGTGCACAGGACATTTATACATAGTGAAAAACGTGGTCCCCTCTGTTATTTGTGACCTTTTGAACCGGAAGTTTTTCGCAGATTTTTTTCCCCACCAACGAACTCAGAGGAAAGAAATTAATAATTTCAATATACATAATTTTACAACTATTTGTCCGTAGCCTACGAAAAAGACAGGCCGCGGCACTTAAAAGTCACATGACCAAAGTAGATCGAGCTACAATCCAGTCTTCATTGTTTCCAACAAATGAAAAAAACACTGATTGTTGAAATCCAAGATGGAAATTCAGGGCTTATTATTGGTAGCAATGACGTATATTAAAGATAGACTCCGAATCCTATTGTTGTAACTTGAAGCAAATTGGGAAGCTCCATGCCCAAAACTGTCATGGCCGAAAGTGAGTGAAGATTATGCAAAACACATGGCTAAACACAAGAGTAGCTGATTAATAATTCTTTCACACACCGATCACGGAGTGATAAGTTTATCTTTTCGTTTACTTTGTATTTGAAGTATTTTATTATATTTTATAAACAATTTTTCGACATGGTTTCAATTTCAATTTCGGTTCGATTGTCTTTCAGTTACGTATTTTTGATTTATTTTGGTGGAAAATGATTCCTGATCCTTTTTCTTGTCTGTGTGTGCAGTTTAACTTTGAGGATTGGTTTTGAATTAATTATTCCTCAGGCCCAAATCTTCAAAAACAAATCAGCCAGGCAGCTAATTACTCCACGGCTCACTCCTGCCCAGAACTATCATTGCTCAATTTGCTTCACTTTTTGCCGCTGTTAACAATAGGATTCGGAGTCTACCTTTAATATACGTCATAACAATGCACTACTATGATGATATAACAATGTACGACGTTTCCGTGCACAGGCTTTCTCTTTAGGAGGTGTTGCTTGGAGTCACTCGGATTCCGTTTCTTTATTCGTTCCGAGTCATTTGGTTTCCGTCTCTTTATTTGCTTGGAGTGCGACTCGGGTTAACTCCCTTAACTCCTGCTTTCAAGTTGGAGTCATCGGAGCCAAAAAAAATTAATGAGAAAGACGACGCAACAATGAGGTGCCAACAAAGTAGCGACTTCAACGATGATTAATTTTGTTACAATGGGCGAGGTCAAAAATGCACCAACCGAGTTGGGTTGGTGAGCCAATGATTATTGCTCGATTGTTAACATATTGTTGACTATCGTAGCAACAATGATTTTCTTCACTAACTCAACTCGGTTACTGCATTTTTGACCTTGCCCAATGAGATAACGTTTGCGAGCATGCTTGTTAGGAGCCGTGGCAACCACGCAAACAAGAGAAGAGAAGACTATTTCTTGAAGCTGGCGCATACGTTGTTTAACCATCAACATGGCCGCCACTAACTTTTGAAAGTGCACGATCATAGCCTACCATAATTGGTTAGCCTTCCATTTTTGTAGGCACGATACAAACGAAAATTTATCTTAAATTGATCAAAAATTTGATTCGAGACAATTTCTTCGGCATAATTATTAATTTTTATATGGTCAATCGCTGTTCCATCTTTACGCATGGGCCCAGGGAGCCGTGATCTAGAGGCCACCCTAGCCTCTGTGATAGTAAATTATAATTACAATTATGACCAGAACTTTGTTTTATAAAAGTAATAAAAAATATGTTATTGTTTATTCTTGTTGATAACCCGAAGTAGTTTACAAAATAACTTAATGTTAAAGGTCCCCATAACCAAAAGTGCCATGGGCACTGCTCATGTTTTTCTGATTCCTCCAAAGGTTGCGAAGAGGGAAAAAATATCTTGAATCGTTCACAAGCAGTGTTGCCAATTTAGCAGCGTTGTGTCCAATTTAAAAGCTCATTTTTATTTTTTGTGCATTAATTAACGAAGTAGTATAATATGATGTTCATTAATGAATGATTTTATACTCATTTATAAATGGAGAAGATAAAATAATAAATAGTAAAAATAAATAATAACAAATTCACCAATGAATAATGAGAGTTTTTGAAGAGAATTGAAGATTTGTAAATGCATTGTTTAATTTTTATTAAAAATATCCAACAAAAGACAAGCGCATGACAAAAAAGGCTGAATTGGCAATACTGCTCACAAATGATTATAACAATCGAAAGTCTTCGTTATGTTGACTCGAGGCTAACGAGAAAGACAGGCTCCGGCACTGAAAAGTCACCTGACCAAGATAGGTCTATTAACAATGTATCTTTCATTGTTTCCAACAAAGGAAAAAACACTGATTGTTAAAATACAAGATGTAGAGCTAATTGATTTACAATGTAGAGCTAAATGATTATTAATATCTTTCAGTCTAACCGCTCTTTCATGTTCAATTAATTTTTCTCCTTAGTGGAACAAAAAACCTGCTGAATCGTCGAGGGATTCACTAACTAGAACAAGATTAAACAGAGTATAAAAAACCGACTTTAATGAAACACTCACTATCGCCTAGCTATATCAGTCCATATCTTGAAAACTACTGAACCGATTTTGATGAAACTTGGTTGAAAGATACCATATCAGTCCTAAGTTGAAAGATACTTAATCCAATAAAAAAAGAATTATTGCAATTCGATTTCTAGTTTCTGAGAAATTCGTGGACAAACATACATACATACAAGAAATACGTATGGAATTGCACAATATTCATATATGTTAGTCTATGTGGGCTTCTAAACAAGTATGCCAAATTTCATAAGTGTGTGCATGCATGTATGTATGTTTGTCCATGATAATTCTGCATCTCTGGACATTAGATAGGGTTTCGAGGAGATTCGTTGTAATTTTTTCATTGTTAAAGCTATTGAATTATAAAGTTGTAATAAAAATCTTGTAAACATTCCAAGGAGGAGCTTTAGCAGTGAAGCAGATATACATTTATACATTTATTAACAAGAAATTACTCCCCCCGAGTAGGGTAAGGCAAGTAGCAGATCCTGCGGTCATCTATTTTTACCCCTTGATTTTCTCGGACGTGGTATGTAGAAAATGTAAAAAAAAGCTCGTATTTCCTTCTCATCATTTCCGATGGAATGACATATCACATGCCATATGTTGCCATAGTTCTAACGACCAAGTGACTGCCACCCGCGCAATTTTGACCCCACTGGAACAATTGGACTTAAACTTCATAATAATGTAGATCTAGCCTAGAGGAACCTGTATACTGAATTTCACTCCTTATCTAAATAGCGACTTTTTTTTTGTCTTCTCTGAATCCCATCCCCGTAATTCCGATCCCAGTGCACCAATCAAAACCATACTAGATAGTAAAGGTGGAAATAACCATAGTAAGGTACAGCTCCGGCAAAAAAGTTTGTCACATTCTCAACTAAGCGCCGAACGTATCGGTGAGGTGACAAACGTTTTGGCCGGAGCTGTGCATTCCGAATTGACCTCAAAAAAGTAGAAATTATGTAGGGCTCCATTCTTCCGCGACTTAATGATATAATTTATGAGCACTTGAGCTAAAGAACGTATTCCTTGTACGTACTTTGCTTGAGCAATCGTGCGTCTACAAAGCGATTTCACATGCGCGTGCCGATGTCAATAATGCCTAAAAGATGAACAGAAAGTAACACTATATACATTCTTGACAA
>JAHWFO010073320.1:9806-48312 GCA_023313115.1 Rhysida immarginata
CTTACTCTCACTGCAGAGAAAAAAAATTTGGAGACCTTATAACTTGAACACACCTCGTAAAAGTGGAGCACCATGACATTTGACCTCAATTTTCTTAAAAATGAAGTAGTGTTGACCTAAACCCTTTCACACAAATTACTTTTTGATTCCCCCCCCCTCCTCCCCCAATCTAGACGTTAGACCTGATCAAAATCGGTGGGACGGAAATCTGGACCTCCCATTGAAAGACAGATGGTCTTCACCAGCTGCCAGTGGCTGAAGACACTGAACATTCCAATTAGCAATCTTCCGCTCTGATGAAAGAGTTTTTCCTTTGAATGTTCAAAGGAAAACGAAATACGAAAAGGCTTATAAAATGTACAGCTTTTTGGATTATTGCACATGCATAATGTTGAAGAGGCATCATAACTTCATAGATAGATAGATTTGCAACACTCGTTCCAATCAAAACACGTTCTTTTATCTGCAGCCGGAAGAAAAAAAAAAAAAAAAAAAAAAAGGCAAAAGACTATTTATTGGTGGAGATGAAAACTGTCAGTAGCGCAACAATATAAGAATATTTTACTGGTTTCAATTTGTATCAGATCGTTGCATATCAAATGTCGGATTTGCAGAGGTCATCTTTAATGACCCTCTACAAAGAACACCTTCACACATGCTATTCAAAATAACCCCCATTACAATCCAAACATTGTTACCAACGATTTGGCAGTTTCTCGAGCCCTCTCTGATAGAATACATGGTCATGGGACTCAATAAACCCCAAGAATGTGTTTTCGACGTCTGCTTGGGTTAGGAATGTTTTCCTCCGGAGAAAATTGTCCAGGTTCTGGAAAAGATGGTAGTCGGTAGGGGAGAGGTCTGGAGAGTACCGGGAGGGTGTGGAAGCACCTCGTAGCCCAGAGCCTGTAGCGCCCACACGGTTGTTCGTGCAGCAGAAGGACGGCCTTTGCGATGCACAAGTGCAGGTTGTTGCTGACACAGTTTTGTGTGCATACGATGAGTTCACGACGGTAGATCGCAGTGGTGATCGTCTCCCCCTGCTGCAGGAAGCTGTAATTCTCTACACCACGGATGTTCCACCAAACTGTAACCGTAAGCTTCCTGGGGTGCAATGGGGGTTTAGGGAACTGTCACAGGGGTTCATCAGCATCCAGCCACTGTGCTGACCGTTTCCTATTGTCGTATAGGAGCTACTTCTCATCGCAGGTGACAATGCGATCAAGAATCCCCGCTTCTTTGTGGCGCAAAAGACCGACGTTCTTTTTGGTTTTCCATAAGTTCAAGTAGGACACATTTGTCCTGCTTTTTCACCTTGCCGATGGTCCTAAGGGGTCTACTGAAAGTCGACACTGATACAGCATGATCCCCTGCAAGCTGCCGAGTAGTTTTTGACGGGTCCTCTTTCACAGATCGCTTCGGATCAGTGTCATTCAACACGTTGGGCGGTCTGCCACGTGGCTCGTCACTCCCACCCGGAATTTTCGGAACCAACGTTGGATAGTACGTTTGCTTATGATGCCTACACCAAATACCTTATTGATGTAGTGTGATTCAACCTGAACTCTTAATGCATTATCACACATAATTCGTATGAATTCATGACTATCTTCGCTTGGGTTCAAATTCTAATTTCAGGCAGCTGGTTGCTGATAGGTTAATCTCTGGGAACATACCACTTTGTTATGGGTACTTGCTACTAAACGTGGAAACTGTGCTGAAGTGTGAAATCCACCTCGAAATCAGACATTTGATATGCAACCTGAAACCAAAAAAAAAAAAAAAAAAAAAAGCTTCAAGGATCTAAAACTGAATCAAATTAAACTTTCCTATAATCGATCTTTACAAGAAGTACAGCACATTCCGCTGACCAAGTTTAAAAGAATATCCAATGCAATAAATAAAAACTGCATTTCATTCCATCCTATGAAACTCCTGAATATTCTTCTCACTAAAACTGAAACGGGAAATCTGATTCGCGAAATCTTATTGGTTCAGCTATTCAGATCTGAAATCCTGTCACATGGCGCTCAAATCTTTATTTAAACAAGTGCAATATCGGCATCGTTTCAAAATCAATTTTCTCATCGCTGCAACGCAGTTATCTAATTTCATTACAGTCAGGAATTTTATTCAATGTCAGCTTCAAGCAAAAGGAAACGAAAGGATCTTTCATTAGATCTTAAGTTACAAATTCTGAATGCAGCGGAAAAACCAAATGCTATGAAAGGGCAGGTTGCTAAAGACTTTGACATTCCACCGTCAACATTATCAACGATACTTAAAAACTCGGAAAAGATAAGACAACAGGCTGAATCGAGTGGAACTCTGAGAAGAAAACGAAGAAAATGGTAAGAGAAATGGTTCGCAATTTAGATAATGGCGAAGAACAAAAAAAATGGAGTGTTTTAAACGCCATTATCAACTTATCGGAAGCATGGCGCACGATCCCAGATAGTGTTATTCCTAACCGCTTTAGAAAGGCAGGATTTTCTAACACTACAGAAGAACCAGACGAGCCGGATTTTGATGGATTTGAGGAGTGGGAGGTGCTTAGAAGTCACACCAATTATAGAGAGAAACTTGCCTCGATGTCGTTCGAAGATTTCGTCAGGATCGACGATGGCGTCATCACCTCTGACGTATTAACCGACGAAGAGATTGTGCAAGAATGCCTGGACGACAAGCAAGATGGCGTAGAAGAAGAGAGTGATGACGACGACGAATGAATTCAATCTGCTCCATCAAATCAGAGAATGTTAGAATTGATGGAGGAAATTAAATCTTATATATTGTACAGTCAGGATGTTCCTGAAGACTTATTTACATTACATTGCAAAGTCAATAGTGATTTAGAAAAAAAAGTTGTTTTAGCGCAAAAACAAACTGTTATTACAGATTTTTTTAGGAGAGAAGAATAAAAATTATTTCTAACTTAAAGTACTCTATTTCCGTGCTTATTTCATAACACTTTTAGTATTGTTGGTTTATACGAAATACAAATAATACGAAAAAATTTCTTGGTCCCCACGATTTCGTATTAACGAGAATTGACTGTATATTTCCAGCCGTTCTTACAACATCTTGCAACTTTTCTCCAAAATGGAGTGACACAAGCAATTACCCTCAAATCATAAACTGGAGACACCATTTTCTGTTCTCATTGAGCATTTGATTTCTTTTTCATAAGGAAAGCTTTTTTCCGATCATCCTAATTTTCTTTTTCACTAGTAAGTGGTCCAATTTGATTTCTAATATAAGAACATTGTTCCATGTGTTTATGGCGACGATTGTTAAAATGTTATACCACGGGTTTGAAATGCACGAGGATCGTGAAATTTTACATGTGACTTCAGTAACTTTACAAGTTTCCTGCCAAGACACCCTCAAAAATTCAATCGTTCTGACAGGGCTAACCCTTAGCCCTTTCCGAAGCTGGTTACTCTTATTCCAGAACAATAAAACAATGTAAGAAAAAAAATTTCATTATTTCCAAGAATGGTATAACAAAATTTATCAAATGCAGAAGACAAACAATGAAGAGTGCAGCGCTGCTGAACAAAAACCACGCCCCTGTTCTTCCTGCATTCGACCTGATTTCGGTTGCTGGAGAAGTTTCACATTCAGCAAATTCGAGGCGGAAAGCGCGTTAGAGGCGACAACTGCGCAGATTTTGGAGTTCCAGAAGTGTTGGAATTTTCAGAAGTCACCCCCAAATGTGCAGTCAATCAGCTACGAATGAGCATCTCTCCAGTCCCAGAATCCTTAGCAACTGTTTCTTACCCACTTCCGCCAGCCAAGTCGGCCATATTGAAATTTGCTGATAGTTTGTCTTCTGTACAGGTGTGCCTCTTTTTCTCTCGTTTTTCTTAATAAAAAAGTAAACTACCCTATCAAAAGTCATGGGACACCATCACTTTAATAGAAACATTCAAAAATATACATATTTTAGTATCTTGTTGGTCCACCTTTTGCTGCTATCACAGCTTCTACTCTCTGGGGCACACTGTCCACAAGTTTTTGATATGATTCGACAGATAATATTCGAAATTCTGCCATAAATATCTTGGACAGTTCGGTCACGGATTTCGAGCGTTCCACACAAGCGTGCAAAGGACGATCCAACACGTCCCACAGATGTTCGATGGGGTTAAGATTGGGACTCTGGGCAGGCCAGTCAAGTTCTCGAACCCCCATTTCATCAAACCATATGCTTACAGCCCTTGCTTTAGGGCAAGGTGAGTTTTTGTGCTGCAGAGATAGGACTGCTGCGATATCCAAAATGTCTGGGTAACGCTCTGCGTTTAGATGCCCGTCTACAGAAACAATTGCACCCAACTCATACCATGAAAAGCACCGCCACACCACTACCGACCCTCTGCCGAACTTCACCGTGGGCACAACACAGCTTGGCAGACAACGTTCGCCACGCATTCGCCATACTCAGAGTTCAATGCCGTCGCTCTTTGGACCATTGCAATCTCCTCGCTGCATTGCTGGCGCTGACATGAGGTTTGTGGACTGCCGCTCTGCCATAAAAACCCATTGCATGCAGTTCCCTGCGAACAGTCAGGGTGCTCACAGTGTTCCTGTCGACTCTATCAACGATCAAGTCCATCAAGTGATGTGTGACGGTTTGCAGTGACCACTTTACGAAGAGCCCTTTGGTCTCTGGCCGACATGATCTTGGGTCTTCCAGTCCTAGGCAGAACACTCGTGGTGCCTTTCTCTTTTCATACCCAGATGATGTTGTCAACGGTTGATTTCGGGATGTTTAGGAGGGTTGACGTCTCTCTAACAGTTTTGCCTGCGAGATGGCACCCAACAATTGTACCTCTTTGGAAGTCTGAAAGCTCTTTTCTTCGAGACTCTCTTACAGCATTCACACAAGCATCATCTCACAATAGCATATTCTCTGTTATGTAGTACTGGGAAGAATGCCAACAGTGAAATCGCAAAGGGATGTCTCATTTTCATGCAAATCAGGGTTGTCCCATGACTTTTGATAGGGTTGTGTATAATATATACATGTACGCGATAACAAGAAAGCTATGTTATAATTATATATAGGGAGAGTCTGAAGCCCTGTCACAAACTTCGCATGCATACTCCCCTAGGTCAAAAAAGAAACAAATGTCCTATCAAAATGGGTCTGAAACTCAACTGTTAACGAGAAAAATGGCGTCCAAATGTGGGTGGCCCTGTGAGGTTTGTTTTACAGATACTGTTCCAAACGACGTCCATGTGGTTCAACATCACTGGATTGGACGTGCGGGGCCAGTGGCATGGCCTCCTCGTTCTCCTGACCTCAATTGTCTCGATTTCTATCTGTGAGGGCATGTTAAGAATAACGTGTATGCAACACCTGACCAGGATGTGAATGAGCTACAGGACAGCATTGTCGCCGAATCTGATGCCATTAGGAACTGCACAGGAGTGTCAGAACATGTTCGCCGTTCGTTTTAGAGACGTCTGCACGCGTGTCTTGAAGCACGTGGACGTCATTTGGAACAATATCTGTAAAACAAACCTCACAGGGGCACCCACATTTGGACGCCTTTATTCTCGTTAACGGTCGAGTTTCATACCCAAGCTGATAAGACAATTGGCCATGGGGAGTACACATGCGAAGTTTGTGACAGGGTTTCAGACTCACCCTGTATATACACAATGTCTAGAAAGCAACAGAGGCTGTATGAAAGAACGACTCATCCAACATCCAATCCGAGTGAAGTTCGCCTAGTTCGGTGGGGGGGATAGAGGGGATGCAGGCTGAAAGGGAAAAAGGAAGTCCGCCTACCTTCCCGATTCGTTCCCATTGAATGTGAAATGATCCGCATTTTAATACGTGCAACTTTGCGATGCCTAGATAATGCCGCGAATTTGCTGAATGTGAACTGTCCTTAAGATTAACATTTGAATAGTAAAGAAGCCAGTCCTTAGGGTAAATTCGCTAACACAATGGGCGATTGCAAGCAAGAATTGAAATTAGAACACTGTCATATGACCAGAGTTGATAGTTCTTTTGGCAAGACCCTTTGCAGAGAGGTGAACCAAGAGCAAAAAACTGTATGAATGCCATTAGGCAAGCGACAAACGGAAGCACATAGTTACCTCGGATGAAGCGAGGGTCTATTTATCGAGAGATGGCAAGACAGGCAATTTTTTTTCATCAACAACAGGGTAATACGACTCGATCTGACTGGATGCATCAATACGAGGTGCTATCCAAAACTTCCCGAAATTGTTTTATTCTGACCGAACGTATGAAGTTTTGCTGATAGATGTTAGGGGTACATCTCAGCTGTAATTGCGCTAAACGTTGTCATCCTATGTCCACGTGATTTTGAGTTTAAGCTGCTTTTGTCACTCTTTGTGTTGGTCGTGTTGCGATTCTTGATATTAAAGCTGAAGAAAACTGCGGCTGAAACCCACAGATTGTTGAAGGAGGCTACTGGTGAACAAGCTTTAAGCCAAACCCAACCATTTGAGTGTTTAAGCATTTCAAAAACGGTTGGGAGTCTATGGAAGACGACGAGCACTCTGGTCGACCGTCAACAAGCAAAACTCTAGAAATGACCACGAAAGTGCATGGTGTGATCCGAGAGGACCGAAGTCAGACCATCCACGATGTTTGTGATCGCCCTGGACTGTCATACGAGGCGTTTTCAGACGATTGAGGGAAAACATGAAGTGCAAAAGGTCAGAGATGTGGAAGAAGAAAGACTGGCTGTTCCATCACAACAATGCTCCATGCACGAACCGCACGCTGTGAGGGACTTCCTCAACCAAAACAATATGACCTATGTCCCCTGGCACCCTGCGATTTCTACCGCTTCTGAAAACTGAAATTGGGGTTAAAAGGGTGGCGATTCGACTCCACTGAAGTGATCCAAACGGAATCACATCAGGTGTTAAACATGCTCCAACCTGGGAACTTCCAGGACTGCTTCTATAAGACTACCTTCAAGGTGATGGTAGAATTTAAAAGATTGGTAAGTTCCGTATTTTATAGAGGTACATTTCAGGAAATATTGGGTAGACCCTCGTATAAGGAGGTTGTTCTGAAAGGATTCATGGACTTGCTGGGTAGAGCCACAATGGACATCTGACCATCAAAAAGGTTGGACCTAAAGCAAAGATAAATGCTGCCTACTCTAAGGAAAAGGTCTCGGAACACATACACTATCTTATCAATCAATTATGACCAGCACCTCTTCAAAGCACACGCATGGTTCGCCCCAACAACAATTACACTTTGCAAAATTTGCATGTTAGGCTGAGAAAGCTTTAAAGCTGGTGCATCGAACGGCAGGTGCACGAGCCTCAAGATGGGTAAACGTCCGGATTTAACAAACATCCAAAAAGAGATGATAATAGGCTTCTGCAGCAACGGTGGCACCATCTCCGAAACGGCGCGATTTGTGAACTTTTCACGGTCCGCTGTAGTGAAGATGTACAAAGAGTGGACAGCAGGGACAGAAATCGCGTCCCAACGCCATCACTGTAAAGGGTCACCGAAGAGGGTGCGCGGCATCTACGATGACTCGTAAAAGGTAACAGGATAGCCACAGTCCATCGACTGACCACCAGATTCAACAGTGGTTGCAACAGACGTGTATCCGACATTACCTTTGAACGCACCCTGCTACGAATGGGCCTGAACAGTCGACTAGGTTGCTGGACCCATATTGACCAGGGGGGTCATCGTCAATGATGCCTAGACTTTGCATGTGAGCACCGCCATTGGACCACAGACAAGTGGGCTAAGGTCGCCTTCTCCGACGAGTCAAGGTATTTGCTCCATAAGATTGACTGGCGATAGCGAGTGCGTCGTGAACGCTATGAAAAGACTGCAGGAGGCTATTGTTGGCTGGAAACAGAAATGGGAGTAGTGTCCATGTGTAGGGGATCTTCTATTGGGAGCAGTTAGGTTCACTTATTCGTCTAGAGGGCAATTTGAATGCCTGTGGCTATCTGTCAATCGTAGCAGACCAGGCGCACCCATACATGCTCACGATGTTCCCCCAATGTGACGGTGTGTTCCAGCAGGACAATGCACCCTGCCACAAGGCACGTTTCCTTCTGGATTGGTTCGAGGAACACACTACTGACTTTCGAGTGCTCCCTTGGCCCAGCCCGCTAATTCGTCAGACATCAATCCAATCGAACATCTGTGAGAGCACCTTGATCGCCATGTACGGCAGCTGGACCCTCCACCTATGATTCTCGAAGCTCTGTAGACAGTGTTTCAAGCGGAATGCACTGCCATACCATCGGCCACATACCGCACACTTCTTGCATCCATGCCACAACGTCTAGCAGCAGTTATAGTGGCAAAGGGTGGCTACTCCCAGTACTAAGCGGGTGGTCATAATTCAGTGACATGACAGTGTATATCATAACAATATTCCATGGTTATGTGGCCCTGGGGCGAAGGACATGTACATCCACCAGGACAAAGCATCCAACCACACTGCTGAAACGAATGTCCAGCCCTGTGCTCGAATGAGGTTAAGTCAAGTCACCCGATGGCTCTCCCATGGAATTTTGTGGATTTGGTCTCCATAAAAGAGATCTTCATTCATGTAAAAGATGCCTGAGAACGCTCTCCGTAGAAGCCTCTTACAGTGGAAACTAACATATCGAGCAATTGCTAGAAGAGAGGGACATCAAATCAATAGAGCACAATAAATATGAAATGGGTAAAGAAATGGGTTTCAGTTAACTACAGTAAGTGTATTCTCACCACCATAAATGTGAAACAACCCTCTGTAGAATAAAATTAAAGTTGTGCAGGGTTAAATAAAGACAAGTAATAACCCTGTAAGTTATAAGGGTCGTACAAATGAAAACGAAAATTTGTGTGGGAGAAAAAAAAAAAGATGACGTGTAGGATCTAAATTTTTGTTTCCAACAATTGCGAAACCCCACATACAAATTGAACAATAGGTTGCAAATGTTGCACCACGTGAGAAAGAACGATAGCTCGCTTCGAAGCTCCGCGAGCGATCGCTTCGTTCAAACAACAAAATGGAGTCAACGAAACAGGAACAGAGAGCAGTAATTTCGTCTTTTGACATGTGAAGGAGTTTCAGTTTCTGAAATGCATCGTCGTATGCAGAACATCTATGAAAATGACTGCCTAACCTTCACTCGTGTTTGGGCATGGATCAAGAGGTTTTTGGAAAGACAATCATCATTGCAAGATGATCAACGACCTGGACAAGCAAATCGCGCCATCACTGACAATTCCAAAGCCAAAATTGACGATGTCTTAAAGGAAAACAGAAGAGTGACGATTGATGTCGTGGTTGCTAAAACTGTTCACTCCGTTATCAGAAACCATCTGCACTATAGAAAAATCTGAGCACTATGGGTCCCGCATCATTTGACATCAGAACAACTTGGAGTTCCAATGGCCACGTCCCTGCGACATTTGACTAGCTATGAACAGGAAGGAGAGAGTTTTCTCGACAGAATCGTTACAGGGGATAAAACTTGGTGCTTTCGTTTCCAGCCCGAAAGCAATCGTCAAAGTCGTCAATGGAAGCATTATGGGTCATCACCCCCGAAAAAATCAAAAGCAATCGCAAACAGCACGGGGAAAGTGATGTTGACAGTGTATTTTGATCGCGAAGACCCGATTTTACTGGACTTTCCTGAAAAATGCACCACAGTTAATGCAGCACGATATGGGGAAACATTGAAGGCACTGCGTGCGGCCATCAAATGCAAGCGTCCTGGACTTCTTACAGAAGGAGTGCTTCTTCTCCACGACAACGCATGTCCTCACACCTCGAAAGCAACGGTGGACCTCATGAAAAAGTTCAACTGGGAGGCAATGCAGCATCCACCTTACAGCCCTGATTTATCCCCATGTGACTTTCACGTATATAAGAGAGAACTGGAGCCGGACACTGTGGACGAACTTCAATAAAGTTAACAGGAAACCACTGATCCATGATAAAACTTTTAATAGGACGTATGCGCATTTCGGCAGCCACGCTGCCTTCTTCAGTGTACACAAGGATTTTGATCAGAACAGACAAATCTGTTCAGATAAAGGGCAAGGATTTACAACAACTTCTATACGGAAGTACCAGGCAACTGAACAAAGGCATGGAAAAGATCGCCAAAGACTTTGGTATGGAAATTACATACAGAAGCTCTGACATGTTGCTAATACGACTGAAGAACCCCAAAGACAAAATTGCCCCAGAAGATAAACCAGGTGTGTACAAACTGCCTTGTGCCAAATGTGAGGCAGTCTAATATGGTCAGTCCTGGAGGGCAGTTTGTACTAGAATTAATGAACATCTTACATGCATTAGAAACGGGAAATATGGAGTATCGATGTTTCCGGACCATATCCTGGACAACGGACATGACTTTAAGCAAGAAAACTTCGACATTATACACAGCACTGGTGACCGCCGTCTGCTGAATTTTGTGGAATCTTTTGCAATTAACACGGAGGATCCTAGGAAACTATTGAACAGTGACGGGGGCCCAGTAGATGTAACCCACCTAAAAGACATCGGAAATCGGATACATCTACCAAAATTGACCAAGAGAATACCGAACTTGACGAGCGACAACCAGACCAATGACGACAGAGTGACCCTGTAATTTTATTGTATTTTGTGTTGTAATTTGATTTAATTGGCTGTTTGTAAAATTTGGTAAATTTTTTTTTGATTGTTCCTTTATTTCGCGCTGTAATAACTTGTTCACTATTGGCTGTTTTTCCCTGACTTTGTACTATAAAAGATGTAAATCCTTGCCCTTTATCTGAACAGATTTGTCGAAATGCGCATACGTCCTATTAAAAGTTTTATGTGGATCAGCGGTTTCCTGTTATCTTTATTGACTTTCACGTGTTTGGGAATCTCAAGAAACATCTGAAAGGCTGCAGGCTTCAGTCAGACGAAGCGAAGGAAGAGTTTTGGAATGGTTCCACATGCAACCGAAAGACTTCTTCCATAAAGGAATTCCACGCCTTGTTACACAGTGGGACAAATGCCTTAACGCATTTGGAGAGTATTTTGAAATTCCTTGTATACACTTTGGATAAAACAAATAATTTTCGTTTTCATTTGTACGACCCTTATATTTTCAATGGATTGTTACTCTCAACATGGTCAAAAAAATAAACATTGCTTAGAGGATACTGAGAATTACTGGAAAATAAAATAATATTTTTTGAACAAGCTTTTATTGAGAAATTGTAACATTTAAATAGGGACACATCTCCTTGAAAAATAGATCATTACAAGCCATCATCACTCGTATAATACTTCACATTTACTAAATCACTCAAATCAATAAGTTAGAAGTTTCGAAATAAAACGTTTTAAATTTACTGTAAAAAAATCCCACACACTTCATCATCACTGGGAAATTCATGAAGAAAGTGGTACTCATCTATACCTGGAGCAGAAGAGCGAACGGGCGTCACTAAGCGATTTCCTAGCAAATTTCGAAGCTGCGATTCTTTTCCGGGTGGTAAAGTCCTTTTTTGTTTCCAATGTGCAGGACTGTGGGACAATTTGGTGTTGGACAAACTTTCAGTTATATCGCCGATATCCAATTCTTGGCTATTTAATGAAAAATAAATCACATTAAACATACAATCAAAAAAAAAAAAAAAAAATTTACCGTAAACTCCCTTGTATCGGGCTTTGCAAAAGTTCTGTTACACTCTTTACATCTCCCAAAAAATGGACTGCTCATGATTTGGATAATTCCATTTCCACAAAAGGATCAAATAATATATTGCAAATTACGTGTTAACCTCTGAGTGATCCTAACGTCCACGACAAAAGCGATGGAAACGAAACGAGTAGAGATTGCTGCTCTCCTGCGCGCGGGCCACACGAAGTCCGAGATTGCCAAGCTCCTCAAAGTCAGCCGGATGACCGTCCACAGAGTTGCGGACAGGCTCAAGAATGGGAGAGACCTTAAAGATCAACCTCGTTCAGGTAGACCTCAAGTCGTCACCCGTTTGGCTGTGGGAAAAGCCCTCGAACAAGACCCGACGCTCAAAATCACTGCGCTCGCGAAGAAAAAGAAAATTTCGGTGTCCACAGTGTCCAGAGCGGTCAAAAAAAAGTGTGAGGCCTCTGCTGACAGATCGGATACGGGAACAACGTCGGGAGCGCTGTCGCCGTCTTCTCAATGACTTGAAGAGTCATGGCGAGCGAATTGTCATTTTCTCTGACGAAAATACCTTCGTGGTCGATCGTGTCGTCAACAAGCAAAACGACTGCGTGGTAAGCTTCGGCCAGGACATCTCCAAGGTCCGCTACGTGTCTACAACCAAGCACCTGGCCTCTGTGATAATGCTTGGAATCGTGGCATCGAATGGCGAGAAAATGCCACCCGTGTGGTTCCCAAGTGGATACCGGCTAACGGCGGCTGATTACAAGGACATCCTGGCCACAAAAGTCCATCCCTGGGTGAAGAAATACGGACTACATCCTTCAACAGGACGGTGCCCCTGCCCACACGGCCAACACTGTGCAAAACTGGTTGGGGTCCAACATGACCTTCTGGTCGAAGGGCTTTTGGCCTCCGCAGTCACCAGACCTCAATCCACTTGACTACAACGTGTGGGCGCATGTCGAGGGGAAGGCCTGCAAGGTCCGTCACAGCAACGTCGACGAGCTGAAAACATCTGTCGACCATGTGTGGACCAGAATGAGGAAGGACTACATTCGCAAAGTTTCAAGGCTTTTCGGCCTCGTCTGGAGCGGGTTCTTGATGCAGATGGTGGCTACATTGATTAAATGACTAATTACAATGTTATTCTACATGATGGCACAATAAAAACATGTCTAACTGCATCGTGAACATCGTCGTGTCCATTTCTTTGAGGGTCGTCATGAGTGTAACAGAACTTTTGCAAAGCCCGGTATAATGCGAAAAAAATAGATAAAGAAGAACCTAAATTTGTAGGATTGCATTATACAAGGGGATAATCCACACACCGGCCAATGAATTAGAAACCTTCGTTCAATATGGTATCGACCCTCCTTTGGCTGTAATTACAGAACATACGCGGTTTGGCATGGACTCTACAAGGCGTTGCAATGCAGGTAAGGTCATCGCAGGCCATGCATTCGTCAGAGAGACCTTCAGGTCCTGCAGAATAGACGGAGGCAGATACCTTCGACTAATGTCTCTTTCCAACACATCCCAAACATTCTCGATCGGATTCAAATCCAGACTTTGCGCTGGCCACGGCAGATGTTGCAACTCGGTGTCACGTTCAGAAAACCACTCCTGAACAATTCTCGCTCGATGGACAGTAGCATTTTCGTCCACGAAAAACCCGTCACCGTTTGGGTACAAATGCACCATTGCAGGATGGCAACAATGTTCAGGTAGTCTTTGGTTTCACCTGACTGTCAAAGAATATCAGGGGACCCTTGCCATACCAAAAAAGCATGGCCCATACCATGACACCTCCTCCTGCAGCTTGAACGGTGTTCACAATACTTGAGTGATCCATCGCTTCGTGGGGCTGCCCCCAAATTCTCTGCTGGCCATCGGTGCAAAACAATGTGTAACGTGACTTGTCCGACCACATCACTTTTTTCCAGTCGTCTGCTGTCCAGTCACGCCATTCTTTACACCAATGCAGGCGAACTTTCCGGTTTGTTGCTGACACAAGGGGCTTCCTCACTGGCATGTGACTTCCCATCCCTATTCGCTTCGACTCTTGACACATTGTTCTGGAGGAGATGGGTTGCGATGATCCTTCATTGAAGTCTACCTTTTACAGTAGACCTCCGGTTTTGCCGCACTATCCATCTCAGACAACATCGATCCCTGTCTGTGTTGATTGTTTTTGATCCACAATTCTGCCATTTTGAGAACTCTTGTGGATTCAGTTTCCATGCATTGAACACCTTGGAGACCTGACCTTTTGATATAGCGGTCAGTTGTACTGTCCTGGAAATCGTAGCTCCAGCTAGATGGGCTCCCACAATAACTCCTTTTTGGAACTCAAACAGGTCTGCTGTTTTCCCCATTTTGCTCAACTTGAGCAGCTGCAGCTTGTTCCTACCCTGTACCTGCAGCTTGGAATGAGCATGTACCTCACATGATTGCATTCATTTGCATATCGCAATAGTTTCTGACCTGTGACCCTGCTTTACATATTAGTACAGTAATTCATCACGGGTTTCTAATTCATTGGCCAGTAGGTATGTGTATTAGCCGTGCAATGACCAATGGTGGCCAGGGGGCGGATGGGGGAGTCAGTTGGATTCTGACCCGATGAACTTCAGACCTGAAATTACCATACACAGAGTGAGTCAAAAGTCTATTACCCCCTTCCTATCTTGGATACCTGTGTAGTTATCCAAATTCCAATACAGGGAATGAATAGGAACTTGAGGGTGCTCTATCTGATGGAGCACCTTTCATCATTTCAAATATGCAAATTAGGACACATCCAAATTCTATCTCGAAAACCGTATGAAATACATCAAAAAATTCTAATTGCACATTTGTTCAACAGCAAATTCCAAACAAAACAAAAAAGTTCACCAAAATTTGATGAGTGGATCACCCACAATCCTCATTGCAAGCCCTGTAACAGGACAATTGGCTCTTCTACTGTTTGTTGCTTACAGTCATCTGACACAAAGTAAGTGTTTCCACCAATCCATATACCGGTAGTGTTCAATGTGATGTCCACTTGCATAATTCTGCACGACATTTCAACAATACCAATCACTTCTCGTTGTAATTCGATCAAATTTTAACGGTATACACAGTTTTATGTACCCTGTTATTCCCCCAAATTTCATTAATCTAGGCTTTACAGCATTTTTATTTCTGTTCATATCTCAGTTATCGTTCAAATTCAGACCCATGTTCGTAAGACTTTTTGTGTTTACCATGACCTCTATAATACCCCCTTTAAATTGTTTAACACACGATTTGAATCACCCTGTATACGGTAGTTTTGCTATAAGGTATAAAAGGTCCCAGAACCTACACTATGATATCAGATTTCATTACATTTCCCTTTCCAGTTAATGACTTATACAGGGTGTTTCAAAATTATGTACAATAAATTTAGTGACATATTCTTCAGGTCAAAAGAAGACGAAAATGTTCTATAGCACTTTGTCTGGAAACGATTTGTTTGCGAGTAATCCAATATGATACAGTAGGGAAGCACGGTAGTTAGCGGACGATATTTTAGCAGTTCCAGCGTTTCGACCCAACACTAGGTTGAGTGGTTTGTTCCATTTAAACCTACTTTAGGGTTGTTCCATTAGTTGTGTACGCTTGTTTCCATTACTGTAGTTTCACTACTCTACATCCACTAGCAATATCACTTTCAGAACATTTGTGTGCTTTGACATACGCATTACGATTTACGTAAAAAAAAAAGTCACGTACACGTATTCCAGTGCAGAATACACTGACGTGCACCTAATGTATGGTCTTGCGGACGGAAATGCTGTGGAAGCAAGAAGACTCTACCAAGAACGCTTTCCGAATACTGTAGACGTTTGCCAAATAACCGAACATTTGTATATGTCGACAGACATTTGAGGGAGCGTGATTCCTTTGGCTGTCAAACAGGACAAGGGCGGCCTGTAGCACATTTTCCGGAAGAGGAGGATGTGATAATTGACATCATACATGATGAACCACAGACAAGCCCCCGTCGTATTTCTTCCATAGTACACATTCCGCACTCATCTGTTTGGCGCATTCTTCACCGTCAGCTTTTGCATCCATGCCACCTGCAACTGGTTCAGGCACTGAACCCAACGGACTATCCACCCCGACAACGATTTTGACAATGGCTACAACGTCGTCATGCTGCAGACCCTAGTTGTCTCAGCCAGATACTTTTCACGGACGAAGCAACCTTCACCCGGACAGGAATCGTAAATTCTCACAACCAGCACCATTGGGCAGATGCTAACCGCATGTTACCAGAGCTCGAGCGCACCAAGAGCGTTTCTCCGTGAACATTTGGTGTGGAATTGTCGGAAATAATTTAACTGGCCCTTATGTGTTGCCGGCACGATTGACTGGGCGAACGTATCTTGTTTCTGCAGAATGCATTGCCAGAATTACTGGAAGATGTTCCTCTTTTGATAAGATCTAACATGTGGTTCATGCATGATGGCGCTCCGGGACATTTCAGCCATGTTGTGCGAGCACACCTTAATGCTGCATACACGAATCGGTGGATAGGTCGAGGTGGACCGGTAGCCTGGCCTGCAAGATCACCCGACCTTAATCCCTTGGACTTTTTTCTGTGGGGTCATGTGAAAACGATCGTCTACAGCACAAACCGTTCGTAATGCTGGCGACGAACTCTTCCATGACATCAGACGGTCGCTCGTGCAACGAGCCGAAGCGTGCGTGCGAGCTGGTGGCGGGCACTTTGAACAATTCCTGTAAATTGGAGCCACGGGTTTAGTTGGCTGTATCGCGTAAATAAATCGTTTCCAGAGAAAGTGCTATAGAACATTTTCGTCTTCTTTTGACCTGAAGAATATGTCACTAAATTTATTGTACATAATTTTGAAACAGCCTGTATAAAATTATTAAAGCACATCAGTCACATAAATAATTTAGTATTGCAAAGCTCTTAAAATAAAGCATGCCACATTTAAAGGGGAAGTCTGGGCGTAATAAAGGTATGGTTGGATATCCTTAAATTATGTTGCCATTCACCAGGGTTCTCCCAGGCCCTTTTGAACGGGCGCACTGCCCAGCTGATTTTGGTGACTGCTGGGCTGAATACACAAAAAATGCACACCACTGCATAATTTTTTATTTGTTTCTAATTTTTGTCTGGCCGGCTATTTTATCTTTCCACCTAGAACAGTGATTCACAATGTGGCGAATTTTTTCCCCCAAATAATCAGTAATAATTAATAAAAACACAAAACATCAAGCACTCTATTGATCACAGAGATAATAGTGATATAGTTCATGAAGCTTCATACAGGTCTGGCAAGACAGATAGAAGAGAAGCTACACTCTACAGGGCGAGTCAAAAGTCGCAGTACACCCTGTTTTTTCGAAAACCTTGCAGGAATTGGGAAATCTGAATATTCCAGTAAGGTATAGGAGAGGTGGTCTGTCTTTTATGGTATGTACCGAACATGGCCGCCATCTTAAAATTGGCCATCTTGAATCTAAGTCATTTTTTTTAAATGGAAAGGGGGTCATGTGATATATCAAATACCATCAGCATTTCCTGACAATTTCATTCCTGTAAACAGATTTGAAGTAGCAGTTAGGGTTCAAAAGTTACGACACATTTTGTTTGGAATTATAGGCTGGACTGTTCTCCATAAAGGACAGTCATTTAATGTGTTCAACAGGCCATCCCTCTTGGTCAAGGCACACCTGAAGGTGCCGAATCCAATCGTCATGCACTCGCAGAAGGATTTCCGCAGAAATGCTGGCACACGCTTCTTCAATGAATTGCTGGAGATGGTGTCTGTTTCTGACTTTCTCTGCATATACGAGGTGCTTTAAATGACCCCACAGATAAAAGTCAAGTGGTGTGAGATCAGGTGATCTGGGTGGCCATTCCACAGCACCACTTCGGCCAATCCAATGACCAGGAAATTGAACATCTAACCACTGACGAACATCAGCTGACAAACGTCGTGTGCTGCGTTGTGGGCTCTTGACGAAGGACGCCAAAACCATTGTTGAGGTTGTCTCGTCATAAGAATTTTTTCAAAAATAATAAAATGTGTATTTCAAGCATATTTATTATTTTGTTTTAAAAAATAACCTAAATTTCAAATTTTGAGTTCTGGGTGTTTACGGAGGTGGGTAGCACTTTTTGGACGGCCACTCCGTGCTTAATCAACCACAGTCCCAGTTTCTCGGAATTTCTTAATTAAGCAGCTGACAGTGTTGTGTGAAATTGGAGGTCTTTCTGGGTGCTGGTTGTTAAAATCTGCAGCTATGACACAAAAACTTCGTTCTCCAGACATCAAAATGATCTCAATTCTCTCCTCCATGGTCAAAGCCATCTTCAGCTACCAGCTACAAAATGAAACAAAATGTGTTGTAACTTTTGAACCAAAACTGCTACTTCAAATATGTTTACAGGAATAAAATTGGCAGAAAATGCCCATGTTATTTGGTATATCACACGACCCCCTTTCCATTTAAAAAAACTGACTTAGATTCAAGATGGCCGATTTCAAGATGGCGGCCATGTTCGGTACATACCGTAAAAGATAGACCACATCACCCATACCTTACTGGAATATTCAGATTTCCCAATTCCTGCAAGGTTTTCGAAAAAACAGGCTCTATTACGATTTCTGACTTGCCCTGTATATTAAGACTGGAAACAGCTGGTGGTGTTCCTTCTTACTTGTCATAAGTTTGTCTTTGTTGATGCATGTTGCCAGACAAATCCATAAGAAATGCATGCAGTGCATAAACACCATTTCATGTTACCGACCCTGCTACAAATAGTTGACGGCGAAATTTCAATGCATATTTTCATTGCCGACGACGCTTTCTTTTGCTGTATGAGAGGTATCAAAGTTGGGTAGGGCTGTATCCAACTTTTCCCCTCCATTGTTCAAATTTTAATACAGCATTTCGCCTGCTCAGCTGAAGAGGGAAAACGTACGCTGGTGATCGGCCCGCTGAGGAATGCCTGTTTCATGTGTCAGCATGTCGTATCACCATAAATAAACACACATTCTCTTCAAAGAGTGCATCATAACTTCCAATCTTCATAGATTGTTATGGATCTGTTATCGAAACAAAATTATTCCTTTCAGATACCCTTTAAGATTGCTAAATTTTACAAGCAATCCCTATTTGGCTGACTTTCCCTTTAAGATAACCTAAAATATAATAAATTTCCTTACCTTTTATTTGCTTTGTAAACTAGAGAATTTGAAGACTTGAATTTAGAAGGCAAGAATCCTTTGAATTTCACCAAATTTAACGATTCTTGTAATTCATTCAAAGTGTGAGGTAAAACCGCAATCACATTTTGGGTGTTCAACAAGGTCAAATAAATAGTTTCTACTGATGGAATGAAATCTCTGAAAGCAAATGTAATAAAATCATAATGAATAAAAGCATCACACAAACTTATAAATTTATACAAGGCATTTCCAAAACATAGCAAATTTTGCAGATGTACACTGCCTTGCAATGAAAGTACCCCACCACCAAGAAGTTATCTGACCTTATCCATATTTAGTAAGGGAGTTCGTCTACCTCCGACTAGCAAACAATTACCGTAATTTTCGGGAGTAACGCCACGGTGTTTCTGTTATTAAAAGTTAAAAATTCGGCGTGTGCGGCGTATCAGCCACCGCGGCGCTACTGCCGGAGATTTTACAAAAAAGATAGATAGATTCTACACATGATTTTAGGCCTACTTCATATCGTTGTATTAAAAATTCACTCCGATAACGATGAGCGTGACTGTTCAATATTTAGCATCGTCACTTTCGTAAATCTTTCTATCCCCAGATAATAAAGCACTCGATAATACAGTCAATAATAAAGCACTCTTATTATCGAGTGCTTTATGACCAGATGGTTTTGGAAACATCGATGTGTTTGAACCAACAGAGCTGATAAGTATGATGTCACTTCCTGGCCAGTTGCCTAGCGATTCCAAACATTAGGTTTAACAATGTAGTGTAAGGCCATAGAAAAGCATAGAGAAGTTAAACCTAAGTTTGGAATCGCTAGGCAACCGGCCAGGAAGTGACGTCACCACTTACCAGCTGTACAGAATAGAGGGCAACCAATCAGAATAATCGGCGCCCGCTAGAGGTCAACCAATCAGAATAATCGACGCCCGCTAGCATGACACCTGTTGCAATATATAAGGGGTCGCTTTTCCAATAATCTCTCCAACGACTTTCGACTTTTGACTTTCGACCGTTTATCGACCCAACGACTTTCGAGTCCTTCAGAGAGAGATTCCCGCATCTGTGGTAGTAGAGGAAGACGAAAAAGAAAATGACCCACCTCTGCAGGAAGAATTTTTATCTTTATTTCATTCTGATTCGGAAATTTCTGATTTTGAAGGCTTCGACTAATAAAATATATCTTAAAAATGTTGAATTTTGGTTTCTTTATTGAATTTCTTATACAACGCGGTTATACAAAACAGACAGTGTGTGATGGGAGGGGGGGGGGGGGTGGGGCGTATCGGTCGCCGCGGTGCTACTCCCGGAGATTTAACATTTTTATTAAATTTTGGCGTGTGCGGCGTTACTCCCGAAAATTACGGTAGATGCATGCTCTCGGGACATGACCATTTGGTTTGATACAGGCTGTCCGGCTGCCTGTATAAGTTCATCAGTTGACACCTGTGCGAGACGTTCCATGCAGTAGGGAGGAAGCAACTGCCTCGTGAACGTACAGTACTGTAATCTGCACAACGGTCTCAATGCCACGACGACGGCAACGACAACCGTTCAGGCAATTAACGAACTTTGGCCAATGTTGGAGGCAATGGCGACAGGAAGGCCAGGCTCTGCAGCCCGGAGAAGCACGTCATCTCGTACCGATAGGCGGATGCTGCGAACAGCACTAGCGGACAGAACCATCACCCTGTGGCAACTGCGTGACAACATCACTATTCCCGGTCTGCCAGGCATCCATTGTTGTGTCTTCCTTTGACACCTGAGCACCACGCGATACAACTGCAATGGTGTCGTGAACGAGTGGACTGGCAAATTGAATGGCGCCCAGTGGTCTTCAGCGACGAATCACGCTTTTGTCTGTACACCGACGACAGACTCTGATGGGTGTGGCACAGACCACTGGGACATGCCAATAAGCAACACCCGGGATCATGGTCTGGGGTGCCATCGGCTACGATACCAGAATGCCTGTAGTCACCATCCAAGACACTCTGACAGCAGCATGGTACGTCAGAGATTCTGCAGCCCTCTCTGCAAACCATACCCGGTGCAGTCTTTCAGCAGGAAAATGCCAGACTGCACACGGCAAACATGAGCATGGTATGTCTGCATGATGTCAACTGCCTGTCATGGCCCGCACGGTCCCCCAGACCTATCGCCAATTGAGCACGCGTGGGACATGGTGGGATGCCATTTACGATCACCCCGCAATATTCATGACCTGGCATAGCACGTTCACCAGGTCTGGGCAGACGTACCCAAAGATGACATTCGCCACCTGTATGATCACCTACACCTGCGGCTGGAACAATGCATCGCCGCTAGAGGTGGTGCCACAACCTAGTGATGCCACTTTCCGTTGAAACACTCTGTACAAACGAGTGCACGTCTTGGCTCCATAACATATTAAAGGTGTATTCAGATGTATCTCTTGCTGTATACCTACTTTTGGCTCATTCGGATAATTCCTTGTCGGTGGGCAATTTCTTTGCAAAGCAGTGTATTCTTAGTACATACAGAACCAGAAAAAGAATTAAAACCTTAGACCAGAACTCTTTCTTTTCCAAGTTACAGTTCGAAGAAAAAAAAAAAATCCTGGTCAAAAATTCAATGTACAGTTCGAACCTCGTTAAAACGAACTGCTTGGGAATGCAAAAATTTTAATTATATCGGGGCTTTTAAAAAAAAGTTCGTTATAAAAAATTAGAAGCATTTCTTCTATGCCATTTACAGGCAATATATCGTTTCCTTATCTCTGAATCTTTAACAGCTTTTAGAATTGCTACTTTTCTGTCCAATGCTAACACTTGTCACTTACTTGCCATGGTCACAACTGAAAGTGGCTGACACACTGCTAAGGGATTGTCATATCTTAAAATGTTACTCTACGCTGTCCAATGAAAGAAAAACTGGGATTGACTGATTAAATTCCCAATTTCAATTGTTAAACATTGTTGATAAATAAAATTAACAATGATTAACAATTGAAATTGGAAATTTAACTGGACACGCCCAGCTTTTATTACGTTGGACAGAGTATAATCCCTTTCCCTAGTCTTGGCCCATATCCTTTAAGCCAAAACCCTCATTAGCAAATATTTATTTCTTCAAAACATACTTTCAAACTTCATTGTAAGTGACAAATATCAGATTGTTACATATCAAATGTCGGACTTCGAGGTGGGTTCACACTTTGGCATGGTTTCCACGTATAGTAGCAAGTACCCATAACAAAGTGGCACATTTCCAGTTATAAACCTATCAGCGACCAGCTGCCTGAAATTTGCATGTCTGCGATGATATTTAATAGCGTTTGAACCCAAGCAAAGATATGATAATGCATTATGATTCACGTTGAATCACACTGCATCCAACGCCTCTCGAACGGACTTTTGGAATCTCGAGCAACTTTGTAATGCATCGAAGCGTGCCTGTGTTTAGGTATAGTAGCACTGTCGTATTTGCTCACAAGGAGAGATCCACCCGTCCTGTTGCTTGAAAATCTGTATAACAGAGTCACTACATTTTAGGGGTTACTGTGCCCCCGTTCCCTTGAGTAGCCTGCATGGGCACCAGTAAGTAAAGGGGACACATGATGTCGTGAGGGACATTTTGGTACAGTTAGTTCTGCCATTGTAGTACTAATAGCTCTGCCGACAGACAGGATGTAACTGTGAACTGTGCACCTTTGGTGCTCTGACTGTATTGAAGAGATGAAAGGGAATCGACTGTGCTGAGTTTTATTAACCTCAAGCTAAGCATAAATCTAAGTATAGCCAATGTCGGTAGATGTAACAGATAGAGAACTGAACATTGTAGCTTTGTTTTGTGTATATTGAACCAGAGGGACACCTTTGTGTTAAATGACAGGCTTGTGCCCTTGATATAAGATGTATCACGTTAAGCGTAGCATTAATTTTTTTTTTTTGGTTATAATAAAACCTTGTGTCTCTGTATCAATGTCTACCCTCACAATCAAGCTCCGAACTCCTGACAAACATTCCACGTGACGAGTCATCACACTTACTAATCCATGAGTGGGATGGGGTCGCGGGGACCTATCACAACATCTTGCACTATTTTTCGACATAGTCACCACTGACACTGAGCATTTGTCGTAGCATGCAATCACTTTGAAGAAAAAGTAGCAGTAGGCAGGCTATCTGATCTTGTATGAGCCTTGCTGCGTGAGGTTTTGTGTTGTCGTCCAAGAGCACAATACTTTAAGTCAAGAGCCCTGGTCTCTTTCGTCGAATGGTGGACCTGAGTTTGGTGAGGGTGTCGCAGTAGCATGCCACATTGATGGTCCCTTGATGGAGGAAATCCATGAGAATCACACCTTTTGCGTCCCAGAACACTGTTGCCGTAATCTTTCCTGCGGAGGGTGACACTTTGAATTTTTTCCTCACTGGTGAACTGGGATATGACCACTTCATTAGTACATGTCTGTCTGCCATCATGATTTGTACTCAAATAGCCTTGGCCACGCCTGTCTGCTGCTATCTTTCTTCAAACGGATTGCACACTACAACAAATGTCTCAATGTCAGTGGCGATTATGTCAAAAAATAGTGCAAGGTGTATAGTTCATGATGCCATGCTGTATTTTTTTTTTTGGTAAGAAAGTTTCAGTGTGAAAAAAAATTATGAAACTTACTTTCGGAACAACCCTCGTACTTCCGGTTTTACAAACAGCATGCTCTCCCAATTTCTAATCATTTATTTTGCATTTCATGACATTTATGATCCATGTCTACGTGTTGTATGTTCGAAACTTTACAGAAAGTTCTGTTTTTTCCTGTAATTTCATCGCCAAATGAAGTCAGCGCGAGCAACGAAGTTTCGAAAGCAAAATGGAGTCAACCAATCGGAAGTGTACGGCTTCTTCTAACAACTATCTTGATCGTTTACTTTCAACAAACATTCCTTCAAATGAATATAACAGTCTTTTATACTTTTAAAAATTCTCCTACCTATGCACTAATTATTGAATGCTCGTCTTTGAGAATAAAATTAGATGTTCGCAAACAACAAAATCAATCTTCGTGTTCAGTTTCGATTTCACAATTGCCGGCCAGCGTGAAAAATTGCTGCATTTTCTTCATATGTGAACGTAAAATTGAAGTTTAAAAATCAATACAACCCATGGCCAAAAGTACAACCTGTGACAAAGTTCGGTGAATGATGGCATATTGAGAATGGATTCCTCGCTTACATGAAACAGCAGTTACTATCCTTCAAAGTAATCCCAGTCGATGGTAATGCACTTCTGGGAACGCCTGTACAAGTCCTGGAAACTCCTGGCGTAGTCGTTTTTAGGGATAGCCTTCGGTTGGGTCGTAACATTAAGTTGGATGTCTGGCCACTTCGGGAGGCATCTTCTACGGTGTTCCGGCCTCCTCGGAACTGTTTAAACCATTCATAAACACACTTCAAAGTAATAGCACTTTCTTTGTAAACTGTTGTCATCATTTCACGAGTCTCTTTCGTTCGCTGATCCATTTTGGGTTTCGACCGCACGTACTACGCCTTCTCTCTTCAATGTCCTGTTTAAACACAATAAACACACTCGCAGCGCTGATTCTCTCAAATTTGTTTAAACATGTCTCGACCTGTCTGGGGCAGGATACAACGATGGTGCACTCTTACAACCGTTAGCAATTTGACGTCCTTCACCGAACTTTATTGTCACAAGTTGTATGAGACCATAGACTACTAATGCATGAGTAATTTTAGTAATTATTTTATTTATTAAGATTGATCAGTTCCACATAAATAAGAACAACTGCATTTAATAGAGCACACTTTTCTCTATAAAATTCAAAATCTATATTAACAAAAAATTATTTTAATTAGTAATAACAAACCAAATTTGAAAACGTTCATGGGACAAAATTTTGAGACCAGTCATTCTCTGAGACATAAATATGAGACCATTGCAGTTAATATTTTGTAGTCTCCTTTGGCTGCAATAACTGCTTTTATTCATTGGGGGATCTAATGTACAAGGTGTTGGCACTGATCTCGTGTCATTTCTTCCCAGCATCTTCGATTAGAAGTCGTCAATTCATTCTTACTGGTGGGGCCACCTTTGGCAACATTTTTCTTCAAAATGCTCCACATGTCTTTTATTGGATTGAGGTCCGGGCTGTTGGCTGGCCATTCCAAGCGGTTCACTTGGTTGTCCTGCAGCCATGCCTTTGTAGAAGCTGATTGGTGGACAGGAGATTGTCCTCCTGGAATATAAAATCTTCATCTCCAATCATGTCTTCAACTGATGGAAGAAGAAAGTATTCCAGTAAAGCTTGATATGCACTGGAATTCAATGTATTCTTTACAATGCATATTCTTCCAACACCAGGTGCCATCATGCAGGAAACAGGATGCTTTACTGATGACCGAGGACACTGGGGATTGAACATTTCATGCGGCTGACGTCGAACTCTTTGCCCAATCTTGTCTCCATATCCAAGATAAATGCGGCTCTCGTCTGAGAAAATAACACTTTCCCAGTCTTCTCTGGTCCAAATTTCATGCTCTTTTGCCCAGATTAAGCGACTTTTGGCTAGTCTAGTAATGATGAGGGGCTTGGCTTTACTTTACATGATTGAATACAGTCGTATGCGTACTGTGCGAGTGCTGATGTCAACTCCATGTTCCCTCCATTGTGCTTGTAGTTCTTTAGATGACGTGTTTCTATTCAACTCGCAAATCTCTCTCTCAGTTTTCAGTCATCTCGTTTAGATGTTGTTTTGGGTTGCCCACGTCTCTTGAGATTGTCCACACTTCCAGTTGAATGGAATTTGTTTCGTACCTTTTGGACACTAGTTTTGCTTATTCTCAAAATGCTCTGCTATGTCTCTCTGGGAATAGCCTTGCTTTTGTAAATTTACAACTGTTGTTTTCAAGTCTGAAGACAGCTCTTATGTTGGTGGCATGTTGTCTGGATCTTATGGAAATCGTGACATCTTTCTGCTTTAAATAGTAAGATAATTTGCATATTTTTAATTTTTTTCAATAGGTGGACCAATTCCATTTGATTTTTTGTGCTATTGGGAAGTGGTCTCATACTTCTGTCCCACAAAATTCCAGGTCTCAAAGTTATGTCTCGTATAGATTTCCAAACTTCGTTTTATTAACACTGACTAAATTAATATTTCATTAATGTAGCATGTACATTTTATAGAGAGAAGAATACTTTATTAAATGGAATTTTTTTATTAATATGTAATTAATATACCTGAATCTAAAAAATGATTACTAATATTACTCCTGCATTAGTACTCTATGGTCTCATATTTTTGGCCATGGGTTGTAGAGTTCCAACGTGCCTGCATTTAAAGGCATGCTTGGATATGGCCTGGAAGAAAGAGGAGAAACCAGGGTTCGCGCTAGGACAAAATATCTACGAGTCAATTTGACTCCCAAGCCTGAAAACTGCGAGTCAAATTTTAAAAGATAAGAGTCAAAATTTAGATTCTTTATAACTTCCATATTTTTACATGCATCCACAATCTCTATAGTTAATTATATACTACATGATCAAAGGAGTTGGGACCCTTTTGCTCTACTGTAAAGCCGCAAAAAGCTTCAATTAGTGGTGTGTAAGACCACCCTGAGCTGCTATCACTGCCTCCACTCTACATGGCATACTGTCCACAAGTTTCCATGATGTGTCCACAGGTACTGACCTCCATTCCTCGAGGAGTGTCTTGGTCAGTTCCTGGACAGATGTACGGCGAACCATCCTAGCTCTCACACATCGTTCCAATTTGTCCTAAAGATGTTTAATGAGGTTGAGATCAGGACTCTGAGCGAGCCAATCCAGTTCTTCAACCCGCATCTCATCAAACCAGTCTGATATGGATCTTGCTTTGTGGCAAGGCGCATTGTCGTGCTGGAAGAGGAACGGCCAGTCACCGAAGTGTTCCCACAGTGCTGCAAGTGCCCCGTTATCCAGAATGGTCCTGCAGCCATCAGCATTGAGGTTTCCGTCCACCTTGATGAGTGGGCCCAGTCCAGTCCAGGAGAAACACCCCAGGTGTTCACAGGGGTGTCCTAACTCCTTTGATCATGTAGTGTAAATAAGGCCCCGTGTGACAAAATGAAATGAGGTTAAAATGTGATGAGAAAGGCCGATGATATTCAAAATTTTAACAAGTCAATTTTGACTCGCTGGTCAAAAAATCACGAGTCAAATTTTAGCAAAAATGCCCATTTGACGCGTAAATTGCGAGTAAGCTCGAACCCTGGAGAAACGCTGTTAACCCTTTGAATGTCGTTAACATGACATCCATGTAAAAAAAAAAGTGTTTAATGGTATCGTTAACATGACATACATGTAAGGGGCAGCAAGGAAGTAGGGGAAAATATTCAGAAGGGGAGAATGGATTATAGACAGGGAAACAATGAAGAGGGGAAACAACAATGGACGAGGGCGGAGCACACACCAAACAAGAGATGGAGGGGAAAATTAGGGGAAAGAAATGAAAATGAGAAACTAAATAAAATTTATTTTATTGCAATTTTTATGTAATTTGATTTTTAAAATAAAACAAATTTATTTTAAATGCATTTTTGTAATACGATGTATATAAGAATAATAAATTTAATTCAAAATCAGATCTACTTTGAAATTTGTTTATATCATGATAGAAGAAAGAAAATAAATTATAATTTTTAATTTTTTTATTTTGTGAAACTACGAAGAACAATAAAAAAGTATACTTTCGGATATGGTTCTATATTTTTTGTCATTTTACTGATTTTTTGTTCTGTGCTTTTCTGTATCTGTAAAAATATTGTATTGGTAAATTTTAATTCTTTTCAAATATAAATAAGAAAAAATAAAAGATAAAAAATATTTTTATTACTGTGAATAAATAGAGATGTAAAAAGATGAAATATTTTAGTAGGAATGCGGGAAATAGGCCTAAATGTCGAAAAATAAATGCGTAAAAATAGATAATATAAAAGGGCTTATCATTCGTATTTTATTCATGTTTATAAATCAATCCCGCTTCATACTTATAGGATTTATTCAAAAAAAAAAAAACTATGAAAAAAATATATATCATGAACATGATATAATTATTATATCAAATAATTTTTCTCTTCACAAATAATGAATCTCCTAACGTTTTTATTATTGGGAGTAGGTAGGTCTTATAAAAAAGAGAACTTATATATTTATATGATGCGGGAGACATTACGTCCTATATTAGTGGTGTGCGATCCATCGAAAACTATCGATCCATCGATGGTTTTATTCGTCGGTCAATCGATCAATTTTACAAAACATCGATTGTCAGCGATGTTAGGTTACAAAACATCGATTACCAGCGATAGCAGTCTACAAAACATCGATTGCCAGCGACGGTTGTTTACAAAACATCGATGGAAATTTCCATAAATAGTGATGATCTGATTGGATACGCTATCTTCATATCATAGTTCCATGAATATAGATGCAAAAATATTAAAATAATTTGTATATTATTTGCAATTTTCTTAAACTTGTAATTACCTTGTAATTAAAATAAATAGTTATAAAAATCTTTATTCCAATTTTGTTATTTTATAATTTTAAACATTAGTAAAAAGATGAATTTTATAAAAATTGTGATTGACACAATCGCAGAACAAGGAAGTAGTAGGCTAAAATTCCCCTTGCTAAGAGAACAATAGATGAGGGTAAGCAATTCAATGATGGTTGGGGACAACAATAGATGAGGGGAAAACCAGGAAAGGATTAGAGAAATTACATGCAGTGAAGTGGCAATTTGGGAATAAGAGGCATGACACCAGCAGGATATAAAGGGAAAAAGTTCCTGACAAGCAAAGGGTTAAAGAGGAGTGGAGGAGGGGAGGGGGAGAGCGTGCCTGGGTCTAATGTGAATGATGAAGAATTTGATTTCCTTGAGTTCAGTGAGGAAGAAATCATTGCAGATAATAAGTTACTTGATGAACAGCGACTTTAATGCACTGAGTAACTTATTATGCATCGCTGGATTCTGGCTTCTGACGACCACATTTGACTGGGTCTGTATTATATGCAATTTTGCATACAGAGTTGATTCAGATAAAATGAGACAACTTTGCAGTTCTGTTACGATGGTGTAATACCATGGTGCTACCATCGGTTGTGTTCGATGTGAGAGCCATGTTGTTGGACTATCACCCGGCACGTAATTTCCACTGAAGTAGCCTGAGTTTGAGGGACTCCATGGGAAATTCGTTCCACACCTACTTACACACTTTCCATAGCCCATCAACGGTTCTTGGTCGGCGACTTCCAAGCCGCCGTTTCAGGAGACCAAAACCACAGAAATCCATCGGTGATGCGTCAGGAGATTTTACAGACACATGAGAGAAGGGAATAACTCGTATGCCCGTCTCCTGTTCCATCTTCCTGTAGTAAGCCACAGATGACTTGGCAGTGTTCAGTCACTCAGTTGTGTGACCCGCGCTTTATGACGTCGCTCCAGCCCAAGATTATCATGAATTATTCTGGAGACTGTTGCCTGTGAAATACCTTTCCTTTGGGCTAGACTTCTCTGTGTGGGGGGATTTTCTTTCAGCACTTCAGACCGGATTTCTCGCACCACCCGAGCTGGGCGTGTTGGCTGGGGCTTGTTTCTGGTCTGCTTCTCTGCTCGTCCACGTTCATTAGATGGTTGCAATGTCTTCTTTTTGATTATTCGACCCACAGTAGCTTTGGATACGACAATACCATTTCGTTTGCATAATTCCACAATGCACGAAAGACTGAAGTTAGCGTCGGAAAGGCCAAACATATACCCTTCCCAAAAAGCTGTGATTTTGGAAGCCATGTTTCAGCACGAAATGTCCCAAATAACAGCAACAACTGTATACAAAGCTAATCCCCATGAATAGTGGACGAGTCATGCAAATCACATTCCGTCAAGGTCATACGCGGCGTTTAAAGTAGTCTCATTTTATCTGAATCAATCCTCCGTATTATACAGTAATGATTTTTTAAACTTTTATTTTGCATAATACAAAAAAAACAGGGTCGAGCCACATTATTATGACCACCCCCTACGTTTGTCTTCGGGGTTGTCCAGCAGAGGAACTACGTCACGTGTTGGGAATTGGTTATGTGACTATATAAGGTAGGTTTCCAGTATGTTAAAAACATATCACTCATTGCTGCAATGGGTAAGAAACATGATTTATCAGATCTGGAAAAAGGGATGATAATCGGCTTTTGGGCCAAGGGTGGCAGCATTTCGGAAACCACGCAGTTTGTGAACTGTTCTCATGCTGCTGTACTTAAAGTGTACCATGACTGGGAAAATGGACCGTTCAGAATAAACGGTATGGGAACTGTGGAGCACCACGTGCCATTGATGATGTAGGTGAACGTCGGCTGCCAAGGTGTGGGAAGGTCAAGCGAAGAGCTACAGTGCACCAACTTACCGCTCTAACCAACGAGGATGCTACCAATCATGTCTCTAAAACCACAGTACAGAGGACCCTGCTACGTATGGCCCTCTGCAGCAGACGGATGGTCAATGCACCCATGCTGACAAAGGTTCATCGCCAAAAATGGCTTCAATTTGCCCAACAGTACAGAAACTGGACCACTTCTGACTGGAAAAAGGTTGCCTTCTCCGATGAGCCACGATTTCCGCTCCACAGAAGTGATGGCCGTTAGCGGGTGAGGCGAGAAACCTCCGAGAACAAGCATCCTGCAACCATTGTTGGACGAATCCAGGCTGGTGGTGGCAGCATCATGGCGAGGAGTGTTCTCATGGCATTGTCTGGGCCCACTGATACCTGTGGACGACACACTCAACCGATTCGGTTATTTATCCATAATTGCAGATCAAGTACACCCATACGCGACGACTGTCTTCCCAGAGGGGGATGCATGTTCCAGCAAGACAATGTGATGTGTCATACGGCTGCAATTGTTCGGGGGTGGTTTGAGGAACACGACGAAGAGTTCCAAGTACTACCGTGGCCCCCTAATTCCCCAGACCTCAATCCAATCGAGAACCTTTGGGATCACCTCGATCGTCATGTGCATGCTATGGAACAACCACCGCATACCCTTCAACAGCGATCGGATGCTTTACAGTCTGCATGGCAACAGCTACCAGAAGAAATCTACCAGTCTAGCTGCTGTCCGTGCCGCTAAAGGTGGTTATTCGGGATATTAGCTAGTGGTCATAATAATGTGACTCAACTCAATTATGTTCTTATTTTTAGGTCATAATAAAAAAAAAAAAAATTGCTTTGCATGATGATAAAAAATATTTGTTATCTTCTTTTGTAAAGTTCAAATCACAATCAAAATAAATAACTGGAAAGAGATAAGAAAAAGTCCTACTTGGAAAGTCTTTTTTTATTATTTTTTTTCCATTCTTCGTCTAGCTGATAATGAACTTCTTGAATTTGACTTTGAACATAGTGATAAAGTTGCCAAATGTTCTTCATTTTCTTGCTATTGTTTGGATCCAGGCTCCGAGATTTCAATAACTGTCTATAGCGTGAATCTTTGTTACGTTGCTGAAGAGACTTGTTATCTTCTACAGCAGCAAATGTTTCTAACATTTTCAATCGTAATGCATGTATTTCTTGATCTAGTTCCTGTAAATTTTTAATAATCTTATGGAAATAAAGCTTATACAAAAATAAATTTATTCATAAAGCAGCATATAAATAACGATAAGGTGTCGAGGAAATTCCTGATATAGTCGAATAACTTTAGAACATAAAAATCTCAATTTTTGCGCCTTTGTAAATTTAGTGCCTATGGCAGGGACTTGGTCAATTCATCGAGGGTCAATTCGTCAAGTGTTGGTTCATCAAAAATCAGGATTCTGAGAGCATTGTGCAGAACCAAAAAATTTGACAACTGACGAAATCTCAAAAATGCTCTACAGATAAGAGAAGCAGAGATCATGTCGCCTATGGGACCATCACATTGGTTCAGTGAGACTTCGGTTTGCTGTTTGAACTTCCACGCTCTCAAAAACAAACTGAGAAATCTCACCTAACCTGGATAATGGACCCATATGTGACTTCCTCCTGATAAGCTGGATTAACTTACACTATCAGAAAAGAACGAAGCTTTCTCTCCAACTCATACAAAAAAGTGGCTCTATTTTGTCAAATTTATTTTGACACACAAAATCTACAAAATAGGCCCCATTTTAATGTGATACACAGTTGCCAACGAACAATCTAGTTGTCTAAACACTTATCTTAGGCACTTTCTGGAATTGCCTTTGGCACCTTCTGCAAATTGTTTTATGGACTGAAAACGTTTACCAAGCGCTTTTTAAATAAACGGATATTTTTATAAATTTGGAGCAAATTGAAAATTTTTCATACAAGGTTCGACAATTAATAAACGAGGCTGACACTACTTTCAAAGTGTTCAAGCATATGTGACCACGACGATGCGTATTTTCGATCAATAAACTATCCTTGTTGCTGTGTGTACAAGTCTAAACAATACACTTACGTGCACCTATATATTCTTGTATTTCAACCACACGCAGTCATTAATGGAAACACAAGCCCGAGTCACAACCGTGCATCCACAAGATGATATTAATTAACCTAGAAACATACACTATCACATCACTGAATTATGACCACCGGTTTAGTAATGGGAGTAGCCACTCTTCACCACTATAACTGCTGCTAGGTGTCGTGGCATGGACGCAAGAAGTGTGCGGTATGTGTCCGATGGTATGGCAGTCCATTCCGCTTGAAGCGCCCTCCACAGACCTTCGAGAGTCATAGGTGGAGGGTCCAGCTGCCGTAAATGGCGATCAAGGTGCTCCCACAGATGTTCGATTAGATTGATGTCCAGTGAATTAGCGGGCCAAGGGAGCACTCGAAAGTCAGTAGAGTGTTCCTCGAACCAATCCAGAAGACGTGCCTTGTGGTAGGGTGCAGTGTCCTGCTGGAACACACCGTCACATTGGGAAAACATCGTGAGCACGTACAGGTGCACCTGGTCCGCTACGATTAACAGATAGCTACAGGCATTCAAATTACCCTCTAGACGAATCAGTGGACCTAACTGCTCCCAACAGAAGATCCCCCCCACATGCACACAAGCCCCACCAGGCTGTTTCCGGCCCACAATAGCCTCCTGCAGTCTCTTTTCATGGCGTTCACGACGCACTCGCCATCGCCCGTCAATCTTATGGAGCAAAAACCTTGACTCGTCGGAGAAGGCGACCTTAGCCCACTCGTCTGCGGTCCAATGGCAATGCTCACATGCAAGGTCTAGGCGTCGTCAACGATGGCCCCTGGTCAACATGGGTGCACCAACCATGCGTCGACTGTTCAGGCCCATCCATACAACGGTAATGTCGGATACATGTCTGTTGGCACCACTGTTGAATCTGGTGGTCAGTCGATGGACTGTGGCTCTCCTGTCACCTTTTACGAGTCGTCGTAGGCACCGCTCACCCCATCGGTCGATGGCTCGTGACCCTTTACAGTGATGGCGTTGGGGTGCGATTTTTATCCCTGCTGTCCATTCTTTGTACACCTTCACTACAGCGGACCGTGAACAGTTCACAAATTGCGGCGTTTCGAAGATGGCGCCACCCTTGCTACGATAGCCTATTATCATGCCTTTTAGGGTGTCTGTTAAATCCGGTTGTTTACCCATCTTGAGGCTCGTGCACCTGCTGTTTGATGCACCAGCTTTAAAGCTTTCTCAGCCTGTTATGCAAATTTTGCAATGTGTAATCGTCGTTGGGGCGTACCATGCGTGTGCCTTGAAGAGGTGCTGGTCATAATTCATTGAGTGTATTTCGGACGCTAGGCGTCCATTTTCAACAAAACTAATTGCTGTAAGTTGTTAAAGCCATTATGTCCCCCCTAGCTGGTCCAGATTGGCAATAATCTGGTTCCTGCAGAGAGTAGTAAATTCATTGTACTGCCCATTATTTAGTCCCGCAGTCCCAAAGACTGTACTACAAATGAGATCCGAAGGTCTTCTTTAGGATTTGATACCACAAACTTTAACACCTTAGAAAATTACTAAGTCGTTTGTCAGAGAAGTTAGTAGATGATCTATTAAAACAACTGTGTTTCCCTGGCAAATTTTATAGGATGACAGAGGGCACACCCATGGGATGTTGCATTAGCCCCTTCCTTGCCAATTTATTCTTGAGACATTTGAGAATCGGGGTCGGGAAACGTTCCCATATTTCCCTTCTATTTGGTGCAGGTATGTGGACGATGTTTTCGTAGTCTTCGATACCTCCAAATACTATTAAATTTACCATGGAAATTGAAAAAGATGGTAAGTTGCCTTTCCTGGACATCTTGATCAGCAGGGACACTAGCAACAGCTCACTTTTGAAGTCTATAGGAAACCCACTTTTGTGCCGGCATACATCAATAGATACTCTAATCATCACTCCTTTGCACACAAGATATCAGCCTTCAGACAGATGGTAGTTAAGCTTTTAACCTTCCCCTCACCAAACAGCAGAGGGAGGATGAATTTTCCAAGATGGTAGTTGTCAAGTGCTGAGCATTTTTTAACAGACCATGACAACATTGAAAAAATTGCCTGTTTCTTTCAAGAGACCATGTCTAATTCTTCTCCTATTGAACAGAGCGTCTCTTCTGCAACTTTTCTGGAAGAAAGAGCTCGAGTGATTCCTGGGAAATTGCACTTACCCTCCTTTACTCGCTCAGAAATATTATCTGTTGCTTACTCAACTAAATACCATCGTCGACTGGACATTTCTGGCATACCTGGCTTTGTATATAAGGGATGCTTTGCTATCCTCTTAAATCCGATTACTCATATTTTTAACTTAATTTTAAAGACCGGTTTGTATCCGGAGTCATGGAAGAAAGTATACTGCGTCCCTATTCCTAAATGCGCTCGCCCTAAGGAAACCTCAGACTTCAGACCTATCTCTTTAATTTGTTTCCTAGCGAACGTTTTTGAGTCGTTAATCGCCAAACATATATATTCTTATCTCTCACCGGTTCTCCCTGGCTGGCAGTTTGGATTCATTAAGCGTAAATCCACAATTTTAAACGTGGGCATTACTGTATCTACGATTGCCGAAACTTTGGATAAGAAACAGCAAATGGATCTAGTTTTCTTTGATTTTAGTAAGGCCTTTGACAGTGTTTCGCATAACCGTCTACTACAGAAGTTGCCTTATTTAGGTTTCGCTGTTCCACTGTTAAATGTAATTCGCAGTATGCTTGATAGTAGGTCAATTAGGAAAAAATATAAGGATAAATCTTCCTCGGAAAAAAAAATCACCAGTGGTATTCCTCAAGGTTCCCCGCTGGGCCCTTTATTTTTTATTATTTATCTTATTGATCTGGATTATTACTTGAACTTAGAGAATGTTACCTTACTAGCCTATGCTGATGATATTAAAATATCCCGCCGTATTAATGATTTCACTGATTGTAGGATCCTTCAGGAAGAAATCGATAAGATGTCGACATGGTCTGCCCATAATGGTATGAAGTTAAACGCAGCGAAAACACTTGTACTCTCCTGTTATAGATCGAGTTCTCCGTTTTTATATAATTATAAAATCAATTCCACAGAAATTATCAGAGTGCAGGAAGTGACTGACCTTGGTATCTCATATTCTTTTAAGTGCTCTTTTAAAAAACATATTCGCACTCTTACCCATTTGATCTCACGCATGCGGGGTATTGTTAGAAGATTGAGCAAAATTTTACCTTCGTTTACTTTTTTTAACACTGTCTTTAACTCAATTATCTTAAGTAAATTGACATACGGTCTGGAGATTTGGTTCACTGATATGGATCATCTCTCGTTAAGACTCGAACATAAAATTTTATCCATAATTAATATTATTAATTCATTATCGCGTTCTTCATCATCTAATAATTTGATTCTTTTCTCTTTAAGACTAAAAGCTGAATTTGCTACTCAGCGTTTTTTAATTAATATTCTTAGTGGTAATTTTGAGGCTCCATTTTTCTTGGAGAGCATTGGCTTATCTACTGCTAGTATTACTAACTATTCTGGTTTAACATTATCAAATAGATTTTACAGAACAAATTTGAAATTTTGTGACTTAAGAGCCACAATGGCTTCAAGTTTTAATAGTAACAATAAGTATGTAAATTTTTTTTAGTCGATTTAGTTTGTCCTCTTTCCTTTTTCATTTTCATATGTTCTCTTTCTCTTTTTTCTCCTCATTAACCCCGTTTTTGGGCAATTTTTTGCCTGTGGGGGTCAACCTCTGGTGCGGTACCATTGTCTGTAATAGCCATGGTTCTTCTACCGGGTTGATACATAATAATTTAATAATTTAATAAGATTAAAAGTTATGCAGCCAGCAATGGATACAATGAGGACTTGATATGTAATCTCATCTGATAACATACCAGGAAGCAAGCAATACCGGAGGCAACCACTCTTAAACCAGTCAACGATAGAATCTAATTTTGGGTCGTTCCTTACAATAAACAACTCAGCAGGGGACTGGATAAGATAGCCAAAAAATTTGGACACAAGATTTCGTACAAAAGCTTGCATACTCTCAGGAAACTCCTGGGATCGGATACCACTGGACCAGAGCTCAGGTGTATACAAATTGGTGTGTGGGACATGTGACCGTTTACATTGGGCAGTCTAGAAGGAAGTGAATGCCAGGATCAAGGAGCATTTTAGGCACATCCGCTTGTGCAACCCTGATGCCTCGGCCTTTGCTCAACATATCATATGGATGGAACATCAAGCCAGACCTGACGGCTATAAGGTCCCCCCCACAAAACGAACGACTGAAGGAAGCTCAATTTCCTGGAGAGGTTGGAAATTTACAAGGAGAGGCGAGACAACCTTCTTAATGGCAACAATGGTCTGTTGGATCTGAATGGCTGGGACAATCTGTTAAAACTTGTACGGTAACCGGTATCTGTGTTTTTTCGAATTCCCCAACCCTTTTTGACCGTGTTCTCGTGAGGACGGGCCGGTTGACACATGATAGTATCTTCCAGTGTTAAATGACTTTATGACTTCCCAGGCTCTGATGAAGTGCCTTTGGATTGGACGACTCCGATATTTTTTGGATTGGACTGGACACCTGGCTTTGTCTTATGATTTGACACCTGATTGGCTTAGCTCTACTGTTTTGCTAATTATATTCTTATTTGGAATTGACATCCATCTGTTTAAAGTGATCCTGGTTGGTGCTTTATGTATGCATTGTACTTTCAATTTGTAAAGGAACCTGATTGGTTCTTAATATATATAGGGTGTTTCAAAATTATGTACAATAAATTTAGTGACATATTTTTCAGGTCAAAAGAAGACGAAAATGTTCTATAGCACTTTGTCTGGAAACGATTTATTTATGCGATACAGCCAACTAAACCCGTGGCTCCAAATTACAGGAATCGTTCAAAGTGCCTGCCACCAGCTCGCACGCACGCTTCAGCTCGTTGCATGAGCGACCGTCTGATGTCATGGAAGAGTTCGTCGCCAGCATTACCAACGGTTTGGCATGCATTTTCAATTCGTTGTCGCAGATCCATAATGTTAGGAACTTCTGTGCTGTAGACAATCGTTTTCACATGACCCCACAGAAAAAAGTCCAAGGGATTAAGGTCGGGTGATCTTGCAGGCCAGGCTACCGGTCCACCTCGACCTATCCACCGATTCGTGTATGCAGCATTAAGCTGTGCTCGCACAACATGGCTGAAATGTGCTGGAGCGCCATCTTGCATGAACCACATGTTAGATCTTATCAAAAGAGGAACATCTTCCAGTAATTCTGGCAATGCATTCTGCAGAAACAAAAGATACGTTCGCCCAGTCAATCGTGGCGGCAACACATAAGGGCCAATTAAGTTATTTCCGACAATTCCACACCAAATGTTCACGGAGAAACGCTATTGATGCGCTCGAGCTCTGGTAACGTGCGGGTTAGCATCTGCCCAATGGTGCTGGTTGTGAGAATTTACGATTCCTGTCCGGGTGAAGGTTGCTTCGTCCGTGAAAAGTATCTGGCTGAGACAACTAGGGTCTGCAGCATGGCGATGTTGTATCCATTGGCAAAATCGTTGTCGGTGTGGATAGTCCGTTGGGTTCAGTGCCTGAACCAGTTGCAGTGGTATGGATGCAAAAGCTGACGGTGAAGAATGCACCAAACAGATGAGTGCGGAATGTGTACCATGGAAGAAATACGACGGGTGCTTGTCTGTGGTTCATCATGTATGACGTCAAAGAGCCCTTTCCTATCATCCGGAGAATGTGCTACAGGCCGCCCTTGTCCTGTTTGACGGCCAAAGGAACCACGCTCCCTCAAATGTCTGTCGACAGATACAAATGTTCGGTTATTTGGCAAATGTCTATTCGGAAAGCGTTCTTGGTAGAGTCTTCTTGCTTCCACAGCATTTCCGTCCGCAAGACCATACATTAGGTGCATGTCAGTGTATTCTGCACTGGAATACGTGTACATGACTTTTTTTTACGTAAATCGTAATGCGTATGTCAAAGCACGCAAACGTTCTGAAATTGATATTCCTAGTGGATGTACAGTAATGGAAACAACCGTACACAACTAATGG
>JAHWFO010073321.1:0-12870 GCA_023313115.1 Rhysida immarginata
AATTGCTAAGAAGAACCCAGATTTATTATTAAATGGAGATGCAGGCCCCATTGGAGATTCAATATTGAAAAAATCATTGAAGGTTTTTGGTTGCTGATTTATTTTTCTCTTTTGTATAAATGGGAAGGGGTTTTCGGTCGATTTATCGATTCTTATGTTATTTTGCTTTGTTTGGCGGCCTGGGTATTTCTGCGAGGTCCGCTTTTTTTTGTAAGAAGAGACTCTCGGTTCCTGCATTGGCTGTGGAATCTGCTTGTGAACAGCGATTGGAGGGCTGGGAGTCTGTTCCACTATAAATTGTACTGACGAACTGTACTGATTATCATTTTGACATTGAATAATGAACCCAAAGGGTTCGAAATACATATATGTCGATTAAATAATTTTGTGGACAAGAGTTGTTAATTTATTTATAATGAAAAATAAACTAAAATTCAAGTTTGTTGCAAATTTGAACCCAAATAACGTTAGTGCAATAAGGAACATTTCAATGTAAGTGGATCTCATTTTTTTGTTTGGATTTTCCAAAATGAAGTATAGAAAATAATCGAAAAAGAAAAACGATGATGAGTTATTCTATGTTAGATAGCCAAGACGATTCTCCAGTGTGACGTCATGCTGTAGCGGTGAATCGAGGCGAAGCTCAAACGACGTGAGTTTTGAAAACTGATGTTTGAAAAATTATATTTAAAAAACTACTTAAAAAGTTATAAAATTTTACAAGTCGAATTAGAGTTAGTTCATGGTCCTTTATGTTATAAAAAAATAAAATTGATAGGTCATTTTTTGTGTAGTTGCCCTTTAAGAACATTAAGCTGACAACTCATCAGCGACGACTTCATCAACAGGGCAATACTCTTCCTTCATCGGCATAAACGGAATACAAATTCCAAAACTGCATGACAATTTCTCCTTCAACTTTTAATTCTGCATAATTAATAGAAGCGATAATGCTCCGTTAGGTAAAAAACTGCAGATAACGAAACACCTCATGTTTCACAAAGAGAGTTCCATATCTCCAATATGGCAGCCTACCATTTGAATGTACTGTCGCTCACAAGATACGAACAAGTTTCTTACAGGGAGAAATTACAGAACATCCTCACTGAAGGTAGACTTCAGTCCCCCCAAAAAAAACAAAGCGTCATCAACAATGAATGAAAAGGCTGCCATCAACTTCTCGGAAAATCTCGGAGAGAACAATGACAGCCTCAACAATGCCTGAGCGTTGTCGCCCGTAACGAACACGACAGTGGCCAAGTAATTAAGCATAAACATTACTTTAAAAAAAAAATAACAGCAGCTATATTATTATAATAAATTATTTATAGCAACAACATAAAAGAAAACAGCACACTGCACCTAAAGAACACTACAAATTATACCGCAACACTGGCACTCAGTCAGAAGCCAACACGCACACAACACACTCGCTCACTCCCTCCCGCCAACACCACCTCTACTCAAAGCCTGAGCACAAAAACGTCATACATTGTTACATCACCTTCGGTAGGGTATTGTTAATCATATTTCCACCAATAATAAGCTCGAAATTGTCCCTACCGTAGGTGATGTAACAATGTATGATTTTTCCGTGAGCAGGCTTTCTCTCTAGGCGGTATTGCTCCCACGCATCTCATCACACAAAAACGAACGAACTCAACAACAACACGAACGCTGGCAAACTAAAACAAAACACGACACACCAAACAAACAAGCAATTACAAAACAATTTCCACACAACACACACACACCTCCCACACATAACACAAAATATTTTGCCTCTACCAGGCACGTTGCATTATACTGACATGTAATGTCACACACACCCGACAGAAGACAAAACATAAACCCAAATAGTTTAAGTTGCTACCTAAACAGTACTTCAGAGTTCGCAGAAACCCATTTGTTTCTGTTCACTTCATCTTGCCTGAGGTGACATCATATGTTTTCAGCTACGGTGGTTTGCGCCGTGTAGCCCCCCCCCCCCTGTGTGAATAATTGAGTAATCTGGACATGGCCCCCTCCTAAGGTTATACCTATGCAACCCCGCCCAAGGCTCGTCCTCATTGACATTTCCACCTTTAATATCTGCCTCAATGCCTGCCTCCACCGGTACTACTGGGCTCGCTGCCCTGTGCATCTGAAAATTCACCACAGGGTGTCGTATCACCCTAAATTCTTCCTCTTCGTCTGCATTACTCTCAATTTCACCTACCTCCTCTTTCGGGAGCTCAACTCTTTGCCAGTCCCTCCTTGGCTCTTTACTACCCCCCCCCTCGCACAATTTCAAGCAGTCAATGTGAACAGTTGCCTCGTCACGCTTCCTAATGCCTGCAATTTGATAGTTGACGGGGAGATCCTTCTGACAATTCGGAACGGTCCAACATACCGAAATGAAAACTTCTTGCGACGCCCCCTTTCGCAATAAACCACACCTTATCCTGTTCCCAGTTCCCTAACAGTACACAGTTTATTTACACGAGCCAATCTTAGTTTTCTATTCCCCCAATCATCCCTTTTCACCACCTCCATTGCAGCCACCAATGTCTTTACTAACTGAGAACAGTACCCTTATTCTCTCATCGCCCTTTTGGGCACCCCCCCCCCTTTTCCTCACACCATTCCCTAGGATTTTGGGGTCAAACCTTAAGTGTTTCGTGTCGACACGTTCGGAGTGAAAATAGCCCGAACTGCAGCACACTTTCCCAGTGCTCGGGGTGGTCGTTGCACAACGCCGAAATGGTTTCGCAGAGCGTCTTATTACAATGCTCCGCAATCCCATTCAATGTTGGGCGATAAGCAGTGGTAAGTTTATGAGTGATATTGAGCTCAGCACCATCATCCGGGAAAACTTCTGAGATGAAGTTTGGGCCCCTATCACTCACCACCTGCCGTGGAATCCCATATCGGCTGATAACGTTCTTCACAAACAACCTGGCAATCGTCTCAGCCATTTAGTCTGGAAGAGCTTCAGCTTCCGTATAACGGGTAAACAGGTCCGTCATGACCAGAATAAATCTGTTGCCATGACGAAACCATTTCACGGGACCCACGACATCCATGACAATCACATCAAAGGAATTGTGCCATAATCCCATCCTGCCATGGAGCCCAAGCCACATTCCTCTTCGAGCGCTGTCAAACTGTGCACAGTCGCACTTCTGCACGACATCGTGCTTTATATTGGGCCAGAAATATATTTTCTGCAATTTGTGCAGTGTTGCACTCCCCCCCCCCCCATGACCCCCTAACAGCCCATCGTGGGCACTCCCTATTACGTGCTAAGGGCCTCCGGAATGCACACCCTTTTTCGAGCCTCGGGGTTTTCGCACTTCGCCACATCTTGGCCTTCTTCTTTCGAAAGCGAACCACCCAACCGCGCCACATATTGGCCTTCCCGCACATTACCCTCCAGCGATTTCAGCCATGGATCCTCCAGCTGCTTTTGCTGAATCTGTTCATTCATTCCCGTGAACCCAAATCTACCACCGCTGCACTACACTGACATGACAGGAGGTCCGGGACTACGTTATTCTCCCTCGCCATGAACTGATAGCTGAACCCGAATTCCTCGAGTCCGAGCGCTCATGTATGAGTCGCAGGAATGCCAACGGCTTATGATCCGTTATCATGGTTGTGGGTACCTCAGGATAATATGGCGTAATTGCTCTGCAGCCCGAACGATTGCTAGCGCCTCCTTTTCTACAACTGAATAAGTCAGTTGGTCTTCTTGCAGTTTCATACTGCAATAGGCAATCGGCCGCAGTTCACCATTCACTCTTGCTGAAGCATCTCCCCTAAAGCATAAGCCGATGTGTCAGTAGATAACATGAAAGGCCTTGCATAATCAGGGGCTATCAGCATGGGCTCGCTACATAAAATCTCCTTCACTGCCTCGAAGGCTCTCTGGCATTCTGCGTCCCAATTAAACTGGACACCTTTCTTGGTAAGGTTGGTAATGGGAATTAATAGTGCCGACAAGTTTGCTATGAACGGGTGACAGAAATTTATCAAACCGATAACACTCCACACCTCTCGAATGTTCACGGGTGTTCTTAACTTCAGAATAGCTTCTACGTTATCCGGATCCGGGAAAGAGCCCTCGGCCGAGATTACATGCCCCAGGTAACTTATCCTGGTCATGCAGAAGTTGCATTTTGATGGCTTAACTATGAGCCCATGCGCCTGGAGCCTCCCCAGCACCCAGCGGAGTAACTCTACATGCTCCTCGAAAGATGCTGACGAGATGAGGATGTCATCTAGGAATGCGTGTACATTTGTGCCAAACCTTTCCCTCAGCACGGACATCACATAATATTGGAAAATATGCGACGACTTCCGTCCCCCCTGGGGCAAACGTGTCAATTGAAACTTTCCCCAGGGGGTCTGGAAGGCACAGCACTCCTTCAGTGACTCAACCAACGGGATCTGAAAATCATCGTTGTTTAGGTCGAGCACTGAAAAGAGGCTATGACCTTCCAACTCCTCCAAAATGTCTCGCACTATCGGCGTGGGAAAATCAACAGGCTTAGCACACGCATTCACCCTTCTCAAATCGAGGGTTATCCGCACCTTGCCACTCTGTTTCAGAACAACTTGTAATGGGGAGTTCCAGGTACTTATGCTGGGCTCTATTATCCCAGTTTCCCTTAGCTCCTCCAGCTTATGCCGGTACGCATCCCAATATATATGCGGGATACGGTATTGGCGCACGAAAATGGGCTACGTTTTATCAACCCCATATTCTGCGAGACAATCCTATGCCCACTTTACCACTGTGACCTTATCGGAGAAATAATTTGCGAACTCATGAACAACGTTGCATATCCTTGCCCTCCTGTCCTTCCCTGTGTCACCAATCTGTAAACCAGTGATGGGTTTGCATCTCTGAACTAGCCCGACTGCACCACCCTACCACTCATACTCACTCCACCACCCACAACCAACTCTCCGACCCAACATACTCATCCCTCACACCCTCAAACACACCTTAGACGCACTCGTGAGTGCATACATACGCCACAGCACTCCCATGACTTAATCCCAGTGGTGTCCTCGATAATCCAGAATATGCTCCAATGCCAGCGATAGAAATACACCGTTTGTTGCAATATGCTTGGGACAACAGTAAATTTTCAGGCAGACAAACTTTCGAAATTAGTTCAACATCTGGTAGGTACAGAGGTGCGCACGCGCACACACACACACATGTACGTACGTACAACAAAAGAGCAGTGGCTCTACACTAAACTATATATATACTAAACGCTAAAACAATGCATTAGCATAGAGGGGCCCCTCAATTAACTACTTACAACTATTAGCCTTTAGCGAGAGTAGACAATAGCATACCATTTGCTTAGGGCATTACATGAGTGCCACTCCATAACCAGGCATCATATGTTAGCAAGTTACAAGCCGATAATCGAGTGACCATCCACTCCTCCACAGGGAGCTGCCAGCGATACAGGGGTACGATCTCAAATAAGCAAACGCTCAAAACTAAAACAATACGTGAAATACGACAAACATGCAAACTAACACCCACGACACAGTTTACCACACGAGACAACACACTAAATATTTTGCCTCTGCTGGGCACATTGCATTAAACTGACATGTAATGTGACAAAGTAAAACAGAAAAGACTAATTAAGCACGGTCAAATTAGAGGAATACGAAAGAACAGTATCACTTGACATCATTAATTTATACATGAATGTGCCTTTTAGTGAGACCGTTAACCATATCGAAGATACACTAGAACGAGATGGAACTGACCCGGATGCACGCAAACACTTGATTGACCTCCTCAGGATTCTGCATGGACAGAATTACTTTGAATTTAAAGGACATTTTTACCAGGTACCAGACGGTGTGGCGATGGTCGGCAGCTAACTCCATCGTCTCTGAAATTTTTTTGCAAAACGTGGAGGAAGGCTGGATTGACAGGTTGATGGAGAAGGGCGCCATATCTCTTTATACGAGGTACGTATATGACTCTTTTATCATTCTGGACAAGAGAGTCTGCACAGAGGACGACTGCTCGCACATTTCAACGCCTTACACCCCACGTTGCGATAATAGAGACTGTTACGGACAGCGGAATCAACTACATCGGTTTCCGTATAGAGAGGGGAAATAATGAACTAGCCTTCAGTATACACAGGAAGGAGTTAACAAAGGCGAACATCATCCCGTATGACACCGAGACGACACATACAAAGGCTGCAATAAGATAAGACTTTCTGAGGGCTTTGACTTACCTCATCGAGACAAGGTGCGGAAGCGCAAAATGGCTTGCGTTTTGCATGTCTCGTACTTTTCGGATGAAAAACGCTACTGGTGCTTGGGATGTTTTCAGGGGTGGTTCTACCACTGGAGCCTGGATTGCTTGCCGATTCCTTTGGCAGGTCGCATTGCCCAACACCTAGCCTTATCCTAGGTTGGATGCTGTCATCGCCGTTTGTGATTTTTTCCCATTCTTCTTGATAGCTTAGTGGATGGGCTGCAGCACCTGATGTTGCCTTCAATTGGCTGTCCTTAACTTTTCTCCTTTTGATTGTTTTGAATCTGGTACAACACTGTTGCCCTGTTATTGTGGTATTGTGCTCTGCATATAATATCTGCTATGTCTGCTCATATAGCATTATTGTTGGGGTATTTTTTTTTTTGGGCCCAACTTCTGGAATAAAGTTGGCATACAAATCCAGAAGTTGTTTGGTCCAACCCTCTGTCCATACTACAAAAAAACAAAGGAAATTAGTACAGTTATAAGTTTCAACAAGCTATCTATTTAGCAAGCTTACCAATCGCAGAAGTCTGTGGGGTTTCATCCTGAATTTCAGGGATATCTGCAGAAGACTGCCGAAATTTGTCCAGACTGTCCATCATATTAACAGGCGCCTGTTCCTGTTCATTTGTAGCCACACTTGGTGGAATATTTGAAAATTTATTGTGTTTATCAAATAAATATTGAGCAAAAGCTGAATCTGTTAAGAATTGAATTATTTGTAATTCACTTTAGCCCACTTATTACGAACTCTCTTACTACGAAATTCCATTTAGTACAAAATTATTCTCTGGCCCGACCTCGTCGATGTAATTTACATGTAAAATTGACCCGATAATACGAATATTTTTTTATGAAAATACGGTTATTACGAAAAATTTTTGGCAAATTTTTTGTGTAAAAGAAGGTTTTTTTTAAATAAAATACGAGGTTTTTTTTCCCGAAAATAAGGTGTCAAAATCGTAATCTCAGATTTGGAAAAATAAATTGGTCTACCCCGCTCCTCCTCCCGATAGAAGAGCAGCCGTTGAAAACCTCTCGGTTTTAAGCCTAAGTACAAGATCAGCAATTTTCCATAATAAACATGTAAAAATGGTCACATCCTTTATTTCTAAACGAATATTTTTAATATTATAGTTCAAAATTGGTTATTAACGTAAGAAATTACGCAGAAATTAACTTTTTTAAGAACTTCCAGTGCCATTACTATCCCAAAAACCATTGCCAACTATGGCGTCGGGCCCTGGATAACAATGTGATTGGACGAAAACGTGAAAAGATCGTTTGAATTTCAAACTGTGAAACTCTTTACAAAAGCCACAAATACGGATAATTTGCTTTTATAAGTTAAGCAATTTACGGTGAAAATTTTTTGACTTAATAAACGTTAGAAATTTTGATAGGCGACGTCAGAAAAACTGACATCGATGTTTAATCAGCATCATCCAAAAGTCGTAATTGTTAAACTGCAAAACATCAACTTTTTGTAATTTCTAATTCCATATATTATTTGGAAATAATAAATGTCCTAATATATATATGTGTTCCTTCATTACAATACATTAACATAAACAGTTATTCAATATCAATAGATAATGATTTCAAAAGGGTTTAAGAAAATCGAAATGAAACATCAATGGTGCAAAAGCATCGAAAATTCGATGGCCAAAAGTTTTTGAACATCGATACTTTCTGCTACTCCATTTCAGCCATGCATTACTAATAAATCTAATCGAGGCCCGCAAATAAAAAATTTTCCTAAGAAATTGAGCATGCAAACGTGCAATTTTTTGTCTTTGTGTATTTTCTTAAAGGATGCATGCATATACCGCATTGAATGGATTAAGATCGTTTTTGATGAATTAAGATGATGCTTTGGATGAATTGCTAAATTACTTTTATAAATGGAACGATTATGTAAGCAAAAAATTAATTGTTAAGAGTAAGCAAACTACGATAAGAGATTATTTTGTTAACGATAATCATGATAACACAGAATAACAATAAAAGATAAATTGCCTATTTTTTGTCTTTCTTGGATATTATGAAAAGATTTTTGGTTCCATAGGATTTCGTATTAAACGGGTTAGAGTGTACTATTTTAATTCCATGGATACGGTAGATACTATATTAAGCGCCCGGGCGCTTATTTGTAAAAATTCAGTGGACCCCCAGGTGCTTAATGCAGGCAGGCTGTTTTATAAAATTCTGCACAACTGTGATGGATACTATTATGCAAAATTCTTGCCTTTCTCCTTCATTTTTCTAAAGTATCCTGCTGTGTTTTCCATTCCCATTAAAATCAATGCTAAACTGTTTAGCAGTAGCCTCTGTAGAATGGTTTTCAGCCTACTTTACTGTTGCGAGATTAAAATTGATGCTATAACTGTGAAGTTTTCATTTTTCATCAGCTATGTTGCTTGACTGAATCCAAATTAAAAGCAAGAAATTAGAAGACAATCATGCTGGTATATAATATCCGGTTTAGCAGTGGCATTTGAGAGAGCAAACATTCCCATGAGAAAGCAGCAAGAGAAGAAAAATCCACGAAATGAACTAAAATAAGCGCCCAAAATTATTTACAAAAAATCAGCGGACCCCCAGATGCTTAATGCAGGCGGGCTGGTACTTCAGGTTCGGCGCTAAATACAGTATTTACGGTAATGTAATTTCGTGTTTATATTAAAAAGCAAGATTTTTTAAAAAAATGCCGTTTACCTTCCTTTGCAGCTTGTGCATAGATTTTCGAAACGTTCATTGTTTTCGTTTTTGTTTCGTTTGAAAGCATTAGGGATTCCATTTCATCCATGATTTATTACACTGCATTCGTTAAAAATTTACATTCCGTGAATAAAAATAATTTTTCAATCGATTTGTACAACACATTAACGGAAATTTAATAATTATAATAAATAGTTACGTGAATATTTTTCCTTTATTAATTAATATAAAATAAAATAAAATAAAATAAAATAAAATATATATTGAAGAAATACTCCTGAATTTCTTCAACTCCATCAGGATCTTAAACTCAAGCATCTCATATAACATATACATGTATTTTATTTTATCTTTTCTATGAACTTATAAAGGTAAAATATCCACACTACTATTTATTATAATATATTCCTTTTATTTAAACTATTTAATTTAATAATTAATTTACATTGCTGCCTTGGATAAAAATAGTGTCGCCAGCGGAGTGCGTTGCCTCTAGATGAGTTTGGAGCACTGCTAAAACGATGTTCATCTGCTCCAAGCTTTGTTGATGCTCTCGCCCAGATTGATCACGTGACTCGAGCAATATCTTTGCACTTTGGGAGCAGTTAGCCGAATTCGCCATTTGATAATGATGCACTGATCTCAGAGTATAAGAAGCGAATGATAGATTCAGCGTTGAAACTGCTGGGCTGCATGCGGATCCTTTTTCCACGGTGTTCTGCACTTTCTTGTTGAGGGTGAACCGATGACCATTCAGCGATTTTTTTTAACGAGCCGAAAATATGGGAGTCACATGGGGAGATGTTGGGGCTGTATGGAGGAGGTTTGAGGACTTCCCATTGAAATGTTTCTAGCAGATAGACGGTCTTCTTGGCCACATTATCCATTAGATAAAGCAGCACTATCTATTTCGAGAACTTCTCTCTGCGCTTGTTTTCGATGGCCTGTTTCGGCTTCAACAACGTGTTGCGGTACCATTCAGCGTTAACTGTTTCACCTCGTTCTAGCCAGCCGAGGAGTACTGGTCCTTCTTCATCGAAAAAGAAACTGAAAATCACTTTTCTGGCCTTCATGGCAGAGTGAGCTGTTTTGGGACATGAGGAGATGGGATGATGTTACATCTATCGACAAGGATATTTACCAATTTCGATTAGATACAACAACACTACAGCGAAAGTCTCCTTTTCATTTGGGCACACCATATATTTTTAATTTTTTATGAATGTGTGAACAAAATACATGTATATAGCAAAGTGAAATTACGCCAGTACCCTGTGCGAGGCTGCTTTTCCCGTTAGCTACCGCATGCCACTACCTGTCCCTTTTGTAGTACAGTATAGGAGGGTGGCTTTAAGTTAGTTAGAAGTGTATGCCTGCATCTGCAGTTATACTGTACTAATTATCGAGTTAGCATGGAGGTGGATTTACTTATAGGCCCACTATGCCCTTGTATATAATACCTACCTTATTAATTCTGCTTATTTAAATAAAATGGATAATCCATCATTTTCGAATAACCGTCACCCCCCTTCCCTTAAATTACAATGGAAAATCGAGGTTCTACTGTATTTTAATTTTTTTAATCCACATTTTAAGGTATAAAGAGGTTTTTCTTAATTCATGAAAGATCAAAATTAATTTATTACAAAAATTTTTCAAATAAGTACAGTAATATAAAAGTTACAATGAAGTCATGAAGCTTACCCTGTTTTCTCTCCAAACCTATCCTGTAGTCGTTTCAATGATAATCTGCCTAAATCGGCCATTGTTACGCAATTTAATTCTTCTACCAAAGCATCTCCTAACTTGCCACCCAAATTTCGACTGGAAAGGATAAATATAAGTTTAATGTTATATATTTTTCTAAAATGGACAAGGTTAAAAATAACTCTCACATTTTCTTCAGAGGCAAATCATCATACAAATGCTTCAAAGAATTTTGTGGAAGGAGCGTTTGACGATTGGGTTTATTAAGTCCACAAATAAATTTAGCCAACATCTGAAATCAAAAATAAGGAATTAACTTCATATACATTTTTATATACAAAAATTATTACATAGAAAATCATACAGAAAAGTAATCCTTCTATTGCCAGCTCAGTGACAGGGTGTGCTGGGATATATATCTTATCATCCTTGGAAACAGAGTCGTGGGTTCGAGTCCTTCAGTATCATTCTTATCAGACCTATCAGCAAACTTGGAAATAGTTGCGAAATGACTTGTTGACAACAGAATAAGGCTGGAAAAGAAGCCAAGAAGGACTAGTTCCTAGTTCACATCTGACATAGCTTGCTGCACCGATCCGAGCATCCAATTCTTTCTCCTCCCGTCCATCACTCATAAATGCAATCCCGAGATACTTGAATTTCTCCACCTGTCTCAATGAGGCTCCCCTAACATGGAGAGCGCACTGAGCAGGCTGCCTTGAAAAAACCAGAACCTCGGTTTTAGCCACACTGATCTTCATCCCAGCTTCTTCACATTTGACTGCAAACCGGTCTAGTGCATGCTGAAGGTTCGTGCGAGAAGACCCAAGGAGGACAAGGTCGTCAGCAAAGAGCAACCTCTCCACCAGGCAGTCGCCCACACAAACACGCTCATCGCCTAGGCTGCCCGTCTATCCAGTCCATAAAGATAATGAACAAGACGGGCGACAGTACGCACCCTTGGCGGAGTCCAACACCCACGGTGAACAGTCTTGACTTAATGCCATTTATCCGGACATACATCTCAGAGCTTTCGTACAGAGACATGATAGCAACCAGTAATTGCCCATCCACTCCATACTCTTGCAACACTTGCCAGAGCTTCTCCCGAGGAACTCTGTCATATGCTTTTTCGAGGTCCACAAAGCAAGCGTAGACCTCTTTTGCATACTCCCAGGATTCCTCAAAGATTTGCCTTAGAGCAAAGATGTGATCCGTTGTGCTTCGGCCAGGTCGGAAACCACACTGCTCCCCCGACAGTTTGGAGTCGACTATTTCCTGACTTCTCTTCTCCAGACACTTAGCGTACACTTTACCAGGAATGCTGAGCAAAGAGATGCCTCGATAGTTGTGCAATCTCTCTGATCTCCCTTTTTGAAGATAGGGATCACAATTCCTGTCTGCCATTGCTTAGGGGCCTGTCCAGATATCCAAGCAACCTGACACACTCGAGTCAGCCACAGGATACCATCCTGATTTAAGGCCTTTAACATCTCGGACCGGATTTCATCATCACCTGCAGCTTTGCCAGTCTTCAGGGACTTAATTGCCCATCTGACTTCTGTTTCAGTGATACTACCGTGACTATTCTCCGCTCCAAAGTGCACCTCGTATGCCTCAGTTGTTGTTGTTGTTGTCACCGGATTAAGAAGAGATGCAAAGTATTCCTTCCACCTATGCAATACGCTCTCCTCCGTTTTCAGAAGCCTCCCATCTGAACTCTTAATAGCTTGTGATGAAAGAGACTTCTTTCCACGGAGGCGGCGCACGGTCTGCCAGAACACTTTGTTTGCCGAACCATAGTCTGCCTCCAATTTCTCCCCGAACTTTTCCCAGGCCTTGGCTTTAGCTGTTGATACTGTCTTTGCTGCTGCTTTTCGCGCCTTAGTGTACCGCACTCGACTCGAAGTTGACTTATTTGCAAGCCATAGCAAATAGGCTTTTCTTTGCCTTGACAGCTTCTTGGACTTCACCGTTCCACCATGCAGTCCTGTTCTCACCGCCCTTGCGCCACACTCAGTCGATTACGACCACAGCACAATGCAGCCGAAGTAATCACAGCAGTTTTAAACAACTGCCACTCCTCTTCAACAGTACCATGATCACTGGGTAGTTCTTTGAAACTTGAAGATATGTTATCTGCAAAG
>JAHWFO010073322.1:0-10933 GCA_023313115.1 Rhysida immarginata
ATAATAATAATAATAATAATAATAATAATAATATATAATAATAAAATACTGGTGCTCTCAAGCGCTCTCGTGAAACTTTTTGATAGTCAGCCTCGAGCATCGAGATAAAAAATCCGATCAGTGAATAAGAGCAAGAGCATACCTTCATCTGCTCTTGATAAGAGTTAACTGCCACAGAAACTCGTTATGCTTTTAAACTTTCTGTTTTAAGCGTAATTATTTATTATTTATTTTCCTATATTATAATCTGGTGGGGATTTATTAGATTTCAATGCAAAAACTAGCGTTAAAACACAAAAAGCTACGTATGAGAAAAACGAAACTTTAAAAAAAATTCGAAACCTAAGAGAAAAAATTTTAAAAAATAAAAAATATAAAACAATCTTCGCTTTTATCTTCAGCTCCTTCGCCCCTACCGTGTATCCAGCTATAAAAAATTTTAAATAAAAAGCACAAAAGAAATATGCCAACAGGCAACTTGTTCTCTTTAAAGACAAATTTTGTTTCCCGTTTTCACTATATCCATGTGTGTGCGCGCCAATCATAAGCTGGCTGCGGGAGTTGGCCGTTGTGGAGCGGGAGCGAAGCAAGTGCGCATCGCTGTCACCTAAAAGGGAAGATTGATCCTAAAAAAACGCTTTTCCTGGAGTGTTTTGTGTCTTCAGATTCATTATAAAACTAGAAACGCATTCGGAACATACTTCGAGATGGGATACGCTTTCACTGTCGGCCATTATTGCAAAGCGAAAGTGAACAGGCGCGTTTGAATGTGATTAGATTTGAAAGTTGATAATGTTGGTCGTGTGGTAAACGATAAGGGCGGGAAGTGTTTAGATGCAGTGCTCACGTTGATCGATGAACATGGGCAGACTGACAGTCTAAATCGTACCGGGCAGGTACTGGAAAAAATCGGCGAAAGCGGCCCTCAATCACGAGAAAGTATATGCATCCGTCCGGCCCATCAGGATTCAATCGGGGGTGACCCGGTGATTCAATCCGCCGCTGTCGATGAATGCTCACGCTCGATCGCTATCAGAGTGAATTTTTAATTAATAGGATGTGAACTCATCGATAAATTCATCAATAAATATGAATCAAGGAATACATTGTCGCTACTCATTTTATACCGTTGAGAGAATATGAAGTAGGCCTAAAATCATGTGTAGAATCTTTCTTTTCTTTTTTCTTTTTTTTTTTTTTTTGTAAAATCTCTGGCAGTAGCACCACGGCGGCTGATACACTGCACACGCCGAATTTTTAACTCTTAATAACAGAAACGCCGCGGCGTTACTACCGGAAATTACGGTATATCTAACAATTCGTAACGACGTATCATGAACGAATATAATGAATACTTAATGATGGCCGAAATTTGTTTACAAGTACATGTTCTGATGAGACCATGTGTCAGCTTTAGAACTTTCAAAGCTAAGAAATGTAGCATGTAATATATCGAACATCCCATAACGATGCGTCATGAATAAAAATATCAAGTAATTAATGACTGTTGGAATTGGTTTACTAGTACGTGTTCTAATGGTGCCATATGGTACTATTGGAACTTTCCATTCTGAGATATGGCATATAATATATCTAACAGTTCGTAACAATGTGCCATGAATGAATATAATGGGTTATTAATGATAGTGAAAGTTAGTTTAATAGTACGTGTCCTAATCGTGCCATATGGTACCATTAAAACTTTCAATGCTAAGATATGGTATATAATATATCAAACAACTCGTAATGACGTGCCATGAATGAATATAATGAGTAATCAATGATAGTGAAAATTAGTTTAATAGTACATGTCCTAATCGTACCACATGGTACCATTAAAACTTTCAATACTAAGATATGGCGTGTAATATATCAAACAACTCATAACGAAGTGCCATGAATGAATATAATGAGTAATTAATGATAGTGGGAATTAGTTTAATAATGCGTGTTCTAAAGGTGCCATATGGTACTGTTGGAACCTTCAATGCTAAGATATGGCATGTAATATATCAAGCAACTCATAACATTTCATGAGTGAATATAACGAGTAATTAATTATAATTTAGTAATACGTGTCCTAATCGTACAACATGGTACCGTTGGAACTTTCAATGCTAAGATATGGCATGAAATATAACAACCAACTTCTTACCAGTTGTTAGACCTATTGTTATCCATGGCTTAATGGTATCAAGTGCATAAAGCTTTTAGGCCATTATCCTTAATTAATTATGGTAGACGTATTGCTAATTGTTAGTAGCTAATCGCTCGCTTTCATATTACGTAGATGGTAATGTAGATACGCTTTAATAATAGAATATAGAGGGGAAAAAAAGAAACTTACACAGAATGCTTCAGCAATTGAGGCTCACTTAGTTTAACACTATGTAGTAATGTTTACAAATCTAGAACTTTTATTTGTTCAAACATATAAAGAATAACTAGAGTTGGTTTTTCACCTGTCAGTTCTTCAAGCTTATTCGCTTAAATTCTTTTTTTTACGTTAGTTTACTTAATTAGTAATTTACCATTCGATTTTCATATTCTATGTTTTCTCTAAAGTGTTTTAAAATGTAGGTTAATTCTATGTATTCATGTATGATGCCTCAATTACATAAAACGAAAATGTGCTCCTTTTACCCGCTTTGGTGGTAAAATCATTCTTCTTAAAGTTTGTTTTCTCCATCGATAAATATGGGACAGAATACGAGCAAGTTCGTAGATGATACAGTATACAGCCGAAATACATGTAGGTACAATAGCACGTGCTCTAATGGTACGATTTTGATACCTCCTTAAAACTTTAGAATCTGAAGGAAGAAAAGAGACAAGAAATGATCACGTGAATGCAAGATCTTGTTAGTACAGAAACAGAAGAGGTGTATACAAATTTTTGATTGATAGGGAGATTCACTTTTTTTGTGATGGTTGACTGGTTGAAGCGTTTGATTGGCTGTCGAAAGTAAATCTGTTTTGTCAGAGATGCTAAGTGAGAAAATAGTCAGTAGAAATGTAACGATTTCCGTAGCTGGGTGTGCGGAGTAACTATTCCCAGTTTTTAGTTAATTCGGCCTCCGTCTGGAAAATCAGTTGTTTCCAGATGGGAAATTCAAAAGGTAGTCTTATCTCAGGTTTAAGTTCTAAGTTTAAAATGTACACACCAATTTAAGGTTTTGTTAGCTCGTATCGAGGTATTTTAAAGAGTTTCCGTCAAACCGAGAACCAGCTCAACCAATTTAAATAGCCAGAGGATTAATCATGTTAGTTCAAGAACGCGTACCCAGTCCCGAAAGGTACCTTGTTTTGTCAAGAGAAGCAAGAGTCATATAGTGGGAAGGACAGATACACTTTGCATTAGAACTTTTATACAACCTCTGACAATTAAGTTCGGTGAATGAGTTCACACAACAACATGCAAAACAGATAGAGCCACATTTACTTTATTGTCCTTCGAAATAATCACCCTGGAAGGCAATACACTTTTGGGATCTGGTGTATAAGTCCTGGAAGATCCTTAGGGATGGCTTTAAGTTCTTGTGTCACATTTGCTTGAATGTCTGGAATGTCTGCAAATCTATGTCTCTTTAAGGCCCGTTTCAGGCGTGGGAACAAGAAAAAGTCTGCCGGTGCCAAGTCTAGTGAATAAGGTGGACGAGCTATGGATACGACCCCTTTGTTGGCCAGAAACTGTTGCACGATTATGGCAGTGTTCCTCTTTCAGCCATTATCCACAGTTACGTGCGCACGCTACACCTTCAACTGAAGAAACGAGCATCTGCTAAACTATTGCACGCACAAACGTGATCTGTCCGAACTTGCTTAAACAATGACTGGGCTTGTATTCACATGCATTGTTACTCGCGTAAAGCTCGCACAGATTAGGGTGTGACATCATTCACCAAACTTAATTGTCAGAGGTTGTATTATTTGTAGAGAACTTATATTATGCTCTCCCTAAACATCTTATCAGATTCAGATAAACCTTTACTAATTTCCATTGAACTCAGAAACAACACTTTACTTAATAAGGTTAGAAGTTAAGCATTCAGATTCAGTTGTTATCTTTTTATTGTTCCTAAACAAACATTTGTTCCGTATTTCTAGTTTCACATATCATTGTTAGTGAACAATTTACACAGTTTTGATTTAGATTCTTAAGCATGATATACGAAAGATCTCAGTCCAGTTCAAGATCATTAACATACACAAGTTTATTGATTAATACATTGTTATCAGAACTTATCCAGAATTTAAGGCAGATATGTTACTTGAATACGCCATTCTAATTGATTACCATATCAATTCATTGAAATTAAGTTTCTTTATTTCTGAAGAATAATTATTTAATCAGACACAAATTGATACCAATTCTTTCATTGACATTTATCTGAAACATTCTTATAATTAGAGATTGTTTGGATTGTCTATTCACCATTATACCAATTGATTACCTTGTAAGCATTAAATTTCCTAAATCTTTAAATTGATACATTACGTTATTGTACATCGCATAAATTGATTGCCAAATCTTTACCTAAATTTATGTATTCTCATCTATAATTATCCGAGTTGATATAAATTGATACAGAGTTCGACATTATTACAAATTGAATTATTCTTCTCTTGCATACTTTAATTAGATCTCAAATTATTTGAATTGCATTATTAACTTATCATTTATTTCAATTTACCCAACGTTATTGTTTTATATACCTTTTGTTGAATGATAAATAAATATTACGTTAATTGTTAATACCGTTATCGTGCCTATTTCTTTCCTCTTTGGCCGGACCTGTTAAGCGGAGGTATCTAGTATGTAAGTGTGATAAACTATAAATTATCATAAACAAATTTGTGAATATTAAATTCACTGGCGCAGTCTTTTTCCTAAATCGTTTAAATCATTCACTCGACCATTTTCTATGAATATTATCCCCCCCGACCCTTACTCTACTAAGTTTATTATTGTCTTTAGATTAGATTAGAATTTCCATTGTTTCATCAATTTTTTTTAAACTTACGATCTGTGTGAATGATATGATAAGCAAATTTTGATTATTATTTGTATATTTTATGGAATTAATATGTTCTCTATACATGAAATTGTCTACCTGTTCTTCATAATTTGTCACATCCGTTGTAGGTTAATTTGTAAATTTCACTATTATCAAAGGTGTTAATTGGTGTTTGAAAATAAATCAGGTATGTTAAATACTCATCACAAACTATTAAGAGTTCAGATGGGAGGCTTCTGAAAACGGAGGAGAGCGTATTGCATAGGTGGAAGGAATACTTTGCATCTCTTCTTAATCCGGTGACAACAACAACTGAGGCATACGAGGTGCACCTTGGAGCGGAGAATAGTCACAGTAGTATCACTGAAACAGAAGTCAGATGGGCAATTAAGTCCCTGAAGACTGGCAAAGCTGCAGGTGATGATGAAATCCGGTCCGAGATGTTAAAGGCCTTAAATCGGGATGGTATCCTGTGGCTGACTCGAGTGTGTCAGGTTGCTTGGATATCTGGACAGGCCCCTAAGCAATGGCAGACAGGAATTGTGATCCCTATCTTCAAAAAGGGAGATCAGAGAGATTGCAACAACTATCGAGGCATCTCTTTGCTCAGCATTCCTGGGAAAGTGTACGCTAAGTGTCTGGAGAAGAGAAGTCGGGAAATAGTCGACTCCAAACTGTCGGGGGAGCAGTGTGGTTTCCGACCTGGCCGAAGCACGACGGATCACATCTTTGCTCTAAGGCAAATCTTTGAGAAATCCTGGGAGTATGCAAAAGAGGTCTACGCTTGCTTTGTGGACCTCGAAAAAGCATATGACAGGGTTCCTCGGGAGAAGCTCTGGCAAGTGTTGCAAGAGTATGGAGTGGATGGGCAATTACTGGTTGCTATCATGTCTCTGTACGAAAGCTCTGAGATGTGTGTCCGGATAAATGGCATTAAGTCAAGACCGTTCACCGTGGGTGTTGGACTCCGCCAAGGGTGCGTACTGTCGCCCATCTTGTTCATTATCTTTATGGACTGGATAGACAGGGGCAGCCGAGGCGATGAGCGTGTTTGTGTGGGCGACTGCCTGGTGGAGAGGTTGCTCTTTGCGGACGACCTTGTCCTGCTTGGGTCTTCTCGCACGAACCTTCAGCATGCACTAGACCGGTTTGCAGCCAAATGTGAAGAAGCTGGGATGAAGATCAGTGTGGCTAAAACCGAAGTTCTGGTTCTTTCAAGACAGCCTGCTCAATGCGCTCTCCATGTTAGGGGAGCCTCCTTGAGACAGGTGGAGAAGTTCAAGTATCTCGGGATTGCATTCACGAGTGATGGACGGCAGGAGAAAGAATTGGATGCTCGGATCGGTGCAGCAAGCTGTGTCAGACGTGAACTGTGGCGATCCGTGGTAACGAAACGAGAGCTGGGTAACAAAGCCAAGCTCTCCGTCTTCAAATCTATCTTTGTCCCCATTCTCACCTATGGTCATGAGGCTTGGGTAATGACCGAAAGAGTGCGATCGCGGGTACAAGCGGCCGAAATGAGATTCCTGAGAGGTGTGGCAGGTGTTACCCTACTAGATAGAGTGTACAGCAGCACAATAAGGGAATCTTTAGGTGTTGAGCCGCTACTTCTCCGCATTGAGAGATCTCAGTTGCGCTGGTATGGCCACGTGATACGGATGCCGCAAACTAGTCTTCCTAGGCAGTTGTTATTTTCCAAGCCGGTGGGTAAGAGACCAAGGGGTCGGCCTAGAACCAGGTGGCTAGACTACATGGAGAATCTGGGTTCGAGTCGCTTGGATATTACCAGGGAGGACATGCGCCTGATGGCGGAAGATCGCGATCGCTGGAGATCCTCCATAGGGCTGCTGCCCCCGTGACCCTAACGGATAAGCGGGTTTGAAAAGTAAGTAAGTAAGTAAGTAATATGTTAAATACTCAAATAGACTTATTAAACAACTTAAAGACATCTCAGTTCAGTTCACATCTCCCAAAGAAGGGGGAGATTAAAGACATCTTAAAATAAATTTCCCAACAATGGAACTTTAACAATAGCATTACAGCATCACAATTTATTATGGAATACAATGAACAACTATGAAAAATGTAAAACATCCTTTCATTCTTGAATTTGATGAAAGATGGAAATAATTGCCGGGTCTTTATATTTTATTTAACGAACTTATTATTGCAAATATTTGTTAAAATATATTACATAACAGTACAGGAAATATCCTGAAGAAATTCTTGAAGTTACCCTTAACAAAATGCTGTCCACGTAGATAAGAATATTGGGTTGGTTTCCAATAGTTTCTATCCACGGCATTTATCCATTTTGCACGGCACTCAGAATCAGCTGGAAACCGGTGGAAAGAAATTTCAGAAATTTTTTTGGTCCGATTGAACAAAGCACCACTACGCACGTTCTCACCATTATTAAAGTGGTGTAATTATTAAATCGAAGACACGGTTTACAACATAAAATATTAGTAAAATCATAGAAACCTTAGCACATTTTAATGCTCTCAAGATGTTTTTGCCCCGCACACTCTGCGCCCTTTGTCCACGGTTTTCAGAAACAGGAATTTGTTATTGTTTTCCGATTATTCTCAATTGCTGGCACCGCTCTTACCAACTGAGCTGCCGTAAATTATCGCATTGCCTTACAAGATATCCAAATTGACTTCATTGAAGCCACCAAGCAGCTCAATCGGCAGAGCAGGCCCTGACTCGAAAGTCTGGAATCATCCATACCCTTAAACCATCAAATAAATGGTGAAATTTAATTCAAACAGAAGATAATAAATAAATTGAAGCAAAGGGAAGGAAAAATTCCGCATCCTGGATTCGAACCAGGGACCATGCTGGTACTGCTCTTACCAACTGAGCTACTGTGAATATGAACCGCATTGGTGTTACAAGATATCCAAATGGATTTCATTGAAGCTACCAAGCATTGTTAGGTTAATGTGCATTTAAATGCAGGCTATCTCCTCGAAAATTTCTGCTTGTGGACACTTTAATTCATTTTTCAACTTTAATTTTACATTCATGATGAAGATAACAATGCAGCAATATTTCGCGGTGGCTAGCAGTTGTTCAAATCGAAACTGTATGTGAACGCTAGAATTGAAAATCGATTTTGTCGTTTGCCAGCATTCAAATAAATGGTGCCTGGATAGGAGAATTTTTAAAAGAAATAAATCATCATTTGAGGCAGCGTTAACGTTGAAAGTGAACGATCGCAATAGTTTGTAGAAGTTTTCAATTATCTGTCGCCATCCATTTTGCTTTTGAGACTTCGCTATTGTGCGATGGAAATTTTGAGAAATAAACTGAATTTTCTCTAAAGCTTCAAATGTTCAACATGCATACATATTTATTTATTTATTTATTTATTTATTTATTTATTTATTTATTTATTTATTTATTAGTTAAAAGAATTACAACAGTGCCCTACTGAAACCAGTATGCTCAATGACTGACATGTTAGGTCCCAGTGGGCGCAAACAAGAAACAACTAAATACATCAGTTAAACGTTACAAATTAAACAATTTAAACAAATTAAACAATTGGGACACCTGAGGACAGAAAAACCTATCAAGATTATTCAAATTGCGTCATTACATCTGTTAGTTATTGCTGAATGGATATTTACAAATGGGTATTTAAGCAAAAAGTCTGATAATATGTAGTTTATATTAAACACCATAAGAATTAAACTTAATAGAATAAGACAAAAACGTTTAAGTAACCTTCTGAAGTGATTATATGGGATCACTAATCGGATTATTTTTTGATAAAGAAGCCCAGCTCTTCCATTGACATACCGGGTGGGCAAGAAATAACGTGAGGTATTCAGAGCTCGCTAGCGGGAATTCTATTAGGCCAAATGCAGTACATTTTGGTGTATATACTTAGTGGAACATGCAGTTTCGATTTCTGCAAAAAAAAAAAAAAAAAAAAAGTACCAAAAGTCGCCATAGGGGGCGCTTATTTCAAGAAAACAATGAATACCTAATTGTCAAATGAACAAATACCGTACAAACCAACTTTAGTATCAACAATAAACAATGTTTTATTTTTAATTACAAATGTGTTTCAATGTGACCACCAGTGTGCTGTTCCAGTAGCTGCATGCGGTACATGACATTTTCTATGGCAGCTTGCAGCATATCTGCATTAATTAGTCTGATATGTAACGTTATTTGATCCTTTAAGGTTGAGAGGTCAGGAACATGTGCTTGATACACAAGGCTTTTCAAATATCCCCATAACCAAAAATCACAAGGGTTGAGATCATGCGACCTGGGTGGCCATACCATGGGAAATGCTCGACTAATTATTCTGTTGTCTGAAAAACGTTCTCGCAAGATCTGCTGCACCTGAAGTCCGATGTGCGGTGGTGCACCATCCTGCATAAAAATGGTAGAATCCAGACAACCCTTTTCTTGCAATCGTGGTATCACAAAATTCTCAAGCATATCGGCATACTTAGCAGAATTGACGGAACAAGTCACTGGTCCACGGAGACGGATTTCTTCAAAAAAGTACGGGCCGATGATGAAAGAAGCAGTAAAGCCGTACCATACTGTTAGTTTCGGTGAATGCATAGGAGTTGGCAGACACACTTGTAGATTTGATGCAGCCCAAATACGGCAGTTGTGGGTATTGATATCACCATTCAAATAAAAATGTGCCTCATCACTCCATAAAATTTGCCATGGCCATGCATCATCCACTTCCATACGTGCTAAAAATCTCAACGAAAAGTCAGTTCGGGTACGTTCATCTCCAGGAAGAAATTGTTGAACAGTTGTGAGTTTATAGGGATAAAATGTCAATATCTTATGCAATATTTTCCTTACCATCGAATATGGGATATCTGTTTGGCGTGCTATTGCGTGTGCACTGCCGGTACCCTGCACAGTAGTCATCTCCTGTTCCACAACAGCATTTGCAACTTCTTCAACGTGTTGCTTGCCTGATTCGTTTGCGTCCCCGGCCTGGTTGCACTTCTAGAGTTCCGGTAGATTCAAATCGTTCAATCATTTTCCGTAAGTTAGTTATGCTCATCGGTCCTCTTCGTAACATTTTCAATCGCCGGAATTCACGAAGGGCAGCACTTGCATTGTCGCTCTTCTGATAAAACAACTTGACTAATAACGCCCGGTCAGGCAGAGTAAGCGTCATCGTCAGGCCATTCGTTCGTGAATGATGTGAAATCCTCAGCCTTGCCTTTTATTGTCATGATTGCTCAACACGGAACGCGCTTCTGCAAATGTATTCATTGTTTTCTTGAAATAAGCGCCCCCTATGGCGACTTTTGGTACTATTTTTTTTTTTTTTTTTGCAGAAATCGAAACTGCATGTTCCACTAAGTATATACAACAAAATGTACTGCATTTGGCCTAATAGAATTCCCGCTAGCGAGCTCTGAATACCTCACGTTATTTCTTGCCCACCCGGTATGTCAATGGAAGAGCTGGGCTTCTTTATCAAAAAATAATCCGATTAGTGATCCCATATAATCACTTCAGAAGGTTACTTAAACGTTTTTGTCTTATTCTATTAAGTTTAATTCTTATGGTGTTTAATATAAACTACATATTATCAGACTTTTTGCTTAAATACCCATTTGTAAATATCCATTCAGCAATAACCAATAATAACCAATAATAACCAATAATAACCAATAACGCAATTTGAATAATCTTGATAGGTTTTTCTGTCCTCAGGTGTCCCAATTGTTTAATTTGTTTAAATTGTTTAATTTGTAACGTTTAACTGATGTATTTAGTTGTTTCTTGTTTGCGCCCACTGGGACCTAACATGTCAGTCATTGAGCATACTGGTTTCAGTAGGGCACTGTTGTAATTCTTTTAACTAATAAATAAATAAATAAATAAATAAATAAATAAATAAATAAATAAAT
>JAHWFO010073326.1:0-64518 GCA_023313115.1 Rhysida immarginata
AATCACAGCGGACACAATGGCCGTCTATAAACAAAAATATAACTCGTAAAACGATTTTCAAATATGCTGAAAAGAAGAATATAAAAATTTGTTGTTTAATATTACTGTAATATTTTTATATACAGCAATGGCGAAAACTGCATGTAAATTTACGTATTCGATTGCAGCACTCACACGAATCTTTCCAAACGCGCGCGAAATGAGAATGAAATCCTCGCACGTCTAAATGTTTTAAACTACTGGGTCTATGTTCTTTCCACTGCTAGATCAAAGTTATCATAAACGTCAAGAGAGAAAAACCATTGTTTCAAAGCATTACTGGGTAAAATCTTTTAAGCATTCCAAGGAGCTTTAGCTCTGACGCAGATGTAATTTTAATATCTCACTTTTACTTCCACTTGGTTTAAATAAACAGTGGAAATACCTTTGATTCTATATGCATTCACGTCATTTTAAAATATAGGCCTAACTTCAATTAGCCATTTTAACAATAAGCCTAATATTAATTAGCCATTTTTAACAATAGGCCTAACAATATTTAGTTATTTTAACTGTAGGCCTAACATAAATTAGCTATTTTTAACAATAGGCCTAACATTAATTAGCCATTTTTAACAATAGGCCTAAGATTAATTAGCCATTTTGAACTATAGGCCTAACATTAGTCTTTTTAACTCTTGGCCTAACATAAATTAGCCATTTTTTACAATAGGCCTAACTTTAATTAGCCATTTTTAACTATAAGCCTAACATTAATCAGCCATTTTTAACAACAGGCCTAACATTATTTAGTCATTTTAACTATAGGCCTAACGTTATTTAGCCATTTTTAACCATCGCCCTAACATTAATTAACACATTTAACAATAGGCCTAACAGCACTGAATTTTAAAATGAAATGAGCACGTGCATCAAGAAAGCTTCATAACGGGCACGTGCTCCAGGCTGCCATCAACAATGCTTAAATGATAAACAAAAAGTAACACTGTATTCACTTGTGACTCGTCGGTAGGATTCAATTGATATATTACATGCCCTAAGTTCATATTCTTAACATTAGTGCACGTGCTTGAAGGGGTCCACGAGAGCTCATCAAAAGTTGATATATCGCTGTTAAGTTCTTCCATTTTCACGTATTCATACAAACGATGGCTGGCTAGGCACATAAAGGTACTGATCATGCTTGTATTCTTATAAATAGCTTTAGCTAAAGCTCGTAATAAGGGGTCATTGAAGTACTTTTTGGGGGTCATTTTCTCTGACGTAGCATTTCGAAAATCGAAAAGAATGTCATATTCGTCTTGTGCTCGTCATTCCCGTTCGAATGACATATTACATGCCTTATATTGCCAATAAAAAAATTTAATGGGGGGATTTGGGTCTCAATAGTCACGTGACTGTTAGACCGATTTCGACGACAAACTAATCAGGTGAGCTCAGGAAGGGTCTCTATCGAACAGCGAAAAAAGAACTTGAAAAAGTTAAAGCATTCTCGAGAAATCGTCGGACATACAGACGGACAGACAGACAGACAGACAGACAGACACACAAACAGAGCGAAACCAATATATGCTTTTCAGCATATAACAAGAAGAACTCAGGACGCTGGACACAGGGCCGGAATTTTCCTGACGTGCGGATGACGCTGCCTCCGCTGCACCGTTCGAAAACGGCGACGCAATCGCGTTTATAAGTTGGCCTGGAGCCGTAAAAAAACTGCAAGATAAGTTAAAGGAAAGAAAATGAGTACGCAGTTTAAGCAGAAAAACCTTAACCAATAAATTACGCCTCTCCACTCGAAGAATATATCTTATTGCCTCTTTCGGGATGCGCTTTAACATGAGACCGAATATTAATGTTGGATGGCGACGACCGATTACCCTTCGAATTAAGCCGCCTATCCTCACTTGAAATGCGACCATTTAAACACAATTCCTTATTAAGCCCCCTATTTAGAGATTTTTCCGAAGCGTCGGATAGCCTAGGAACAGCCGACCTGTTAAACAAAAACCCATTGTTTTTGCTGACGCGTTTGGTCGGACTTTTACTCTTCTCATCGGATGGAGAACGCGGCATTATTTGCACGAGGGCATAATTTGTGCTCCGCCGATTATTACATTTGGCTCTAAAATCTAACTTCCCCCGTCTGACAATCTTTTTTTCTAATATTATTGCCCCTAACTTTATCCTGCCTAGGGGTTTGTGTAGACTTGGCAACAAGTGTGGACGACCTGGGGTATGTGTGATTAATCATAATTTAGGCCATGATGGCGTAGACTTCTTTTCTTAAAGCTTCTATTGCCGAAGCCATTGACCGGATTTGGTTGCCCACTTCCCCGGATAGGCATAGTGGGCCCAATAGTTCGGGTTCTCCGGTATGACAAGTGTTAGACCTAGTAGTTTTATCAGGTACTAGCAAAGGTACCCGGCGTTGCCCGGGATAATTACACTTGGATGTAAACAGAACAATCTCAAAACATTAAATTAAATTTTGCAATATCTTAAAAATAAACACATGAAAATGCTTAGAATTAATACAGTAAAAATTCTTAATGAAAATTCTAAAAAAAACTTTTAAAGGCTCACAATGGCTGGACCTCCAAGGATGCCACTGCTATTTTAAATAATTTCTTACTCACGTAATCTTACCTCAGATGTATACTTAGTGTTGTTGCAATTTCCACTCTTCTCTCGATGTGTTGAAGCAAAATTTGGCCATTCATCACTTTGTGCAGTCTATCGGTCGCGGAATCTTCTATTTACTTGCTTCCCATTTGCTCAATACATCACGGAGCTAAAGGAGTGCTTCCTCTCTCGTCTTTCCACTCTTTCTCAATAGTCTGCTAACTCTCCATTGTCTCCATTTACTGATCATTTTTAAAGATTTTCAAGAAATTGTTAAGTACTAAGAACTCTCTTTTCTAAGAAAAGCCTGTATAACAGGAATTCTATGCATTGTTACAAATTGAAACTTATCCATACTGCATTGTTATAATTCTTGGAAAGGACTGCTTTTTCATTGCATCATCATTTTGAGCTCATTGTTATTGGTGAATTGCGTGTTGAAACCATTGTTGATACCTATTGTTGCACAAACTTTTATTTACATTGTTGGTCATGAGATATATATTGTTGGGTCCGTGCAGAGTGTTTGTGAATTGCGTGTTGATGCCATTGTTGCAAAAACTTTGTCTTGCATTGTTAGTCATGCGATATTTCTCATTAATATGCCCTGCCATAACCATGAATATCGATTTTTTATCAATAATTATTATTTTTTCGAAATCTGAAGTAGACAGTGACCTTCCTCATGCTTTGAAGGTCATGTATGCGAAATTTCATCAAGATCGGAATAAAACTGTAGATTTGTATAAAAAACGTACACACAGACCCACCCACAGACCCACAGACCCACCCACAGACAAACATCCTTCTTTATATATGTAGATAGATGATATGCGACTGCGACTTCTTTTCTAAAGAATCTTTGGAACTAGTGTCCCCCTGACCGGCGTTTGACTTTATGTCCCCGGTAACGACCGCAAGCAAAGGGTCATTGTCGCTAATTGCCCTCTGCTTGTCTTTATTGTCAGGACTACCATTAAAAGTTCTGATGAGTCGCTTTCGTCGACTTGGCTGGACTGACAATGTCACCTTGCCGCCTGCCGTTATGGCGATACGTATAGGTACCTGTAGGCTTCGTTGAAGCCGCCGTATCAAGAGTCGGACTACGAACTTCGGGATCATACGCTAGATACCAGTTACTTTTAAAATAGAGCTTCGTACTATTAATGGAGTACTCTAACCCATTAGAATTGAGGCAATCCTCCCTACGTTGGGAGAGCCTTCCACTATCCTGCAGTCCTAAATCGGACGGATGCGGAAGTTCCGCCTCGCTGTATTTGAGATCCCCCTCTCTTTCTGCCTCGTTGAAGAGTAGGGAAAGACAAAGATTATTGGTAATAATACCAGCCCCCTCCGATTCCTTTTTCTCCGTATTAAGGCCGCTGTCGGCGGTAGGGCTTTCGTTACCGTCTCTTTTCTTCTTTTGAGACGGGATATTTGTGTTTTTTTTATCACCAGCAATTTGTGAATAGCCCTCAGTATTCTTAGCTGCTTTAATTGCAGTAGCATTAATATAACGACCACTTTTGCCTATTTTTTGCTGATGGGCTTTTGCTTCCCGCTAAAGGCCTTCTTATTCGTATAGGCTAACCCGGTATTATTTTTACGGGATTGCCTTTTAGAATGCTGACTATTTTTTAGTCGTTCTCTATAATCCTCACGTCTGCAGTCTTTTTCTGCCCATTCGAATGAGCTCATTTGCTCATCAGGACATATCATAGACTGAGTTATGCTCAACGCCTCCGCTAAGTTGCGAGGGTCGGTTTCCTCCAAACATTCCCTCATCATATCGGAGAACGCGTTGAAATATGTGGGCACTGTCCCGCTGCGCTAGGAAATATCTCATTAAAAGCTTTGATATCCGTATTGCGGAACGTTTGTTTAGCTATCTAGGTACTTCTTGTTCAACCTGCTTGCAAAGGTTGCTTCCATCTAGCGCCTTAGAACTAAATCGCTCAAACTTGCGCTGCTTTTTATTTAAAACTCTCGTGGGAGTTTGCCTCGCCTGCATCTTGACGAAAAAGAGGTTTTGACAGTCTTACAAAGACTGTTAAAGGCGACGTTAAAAAAGGACCGCTAAAGGGAAGTGCTTTAAAAGACACCGAACTAACCCAACAAAATAACGGCCTAGTAAGGAACGTGCGCCTGTCAAAAATAAAGAAAATACAGACAAGCAACTGCCAATACACACGAGAAATAACTTGGCTAACAATAAATAAAAGTTTATACTCTGCCAAAAGTTTATACTCTGACCTATCAGAATAACTAAGATGCTAGACAAAACGTTAACCATTAAAGACCGAGGCGCACTTCTCTTCTAAAAAAAACGATTGCTACGCTTCCCCCCTAACTAGCTGAAATGGAAGCGAACCGCACATGAGAAGAGAAGACAAAAAAAAATTAAGCGCCCTTTTATATCTTTTTTAACTCGTCTAATAAGCACTAAACAAAATTTTACGCACTTTTATGCAATAATATGCAGACCTTTGAGGTTCAAGTCATAGGAATTCCAAACGTAACCTTGAAGCTAAAAGCCGACGCTAATACGCTTGCCAAACCCACGCACCGACTCCACTAAACACGCTGAGAAAAAACAAACAAATTTGTAATAGGGTGGGATGGGAAGGAATTGAAAATAATTTTGCCGTGTCGAACCACGCGAGCTAACACGCCTGCCAAAAGTTTATACTCTGTGTCACGTACAGAAAAGTATTGCGCAGTGGAATTTATAAGAATACTAATGCAGACAACTGAATATATCTTTTGGGTTTAACATGTTTACTAAGCAAACAAAAAAAATGATAAATACAAAACAAATACTAATATGAGCGTTACGATCTTACTTATACGCAAGAACCGTCTATGGCCTTAGCCTTGCCCCAAACGGCGGAATGAATCCCCGTTTTACAGACTATTTTATTAGTGTAAATTAGTACTGTGAGTAACGGACCTCATGCCCTCTACGTCGTTAGCGACATTAAATTACTGCATGAATAACATTGGCCTCTCTAAGGAAAGGTCCTCAGATTCACAAACGATCAAGTAATGGGACGGAGCGACTACGCTCGCCCCCACTCTAAAATTAAGAGATTCCCAATAATGTTATAACTTAACCAACTCTCGTTTCCAATGGGATGTAAAGGAAAGTGGCAGAAATCAAACTGCGACCATACGCAGTATAACGTTAACAAAGAATTATTTGGATAGCAGCACAACTATCGCAAAGTCTAAAAAAAAAAAAAAAATTAAGGATGCAATCACAGCGGACACAACGTCTATAAACAAGAAGTCGGGACGCTGGACACAGGGCCGGAATTTTCCTGACGTGCGGCTGACGCTGCCTCTGCTGCACCTGATTAGTTTGGACGTAATTGCCTTGAGGGGTGCGAAGTAGAGGAAGCCTATCATTCTTCTTCTTCTGAAGAGCTCTAACCATGTTCTAAATGGAATTGTCGCGAGCCGGCAAGCTTTGGAGCTTGTCATTCCATCTAGCATCGCGAAGTTCTTTAACTTCTTCTTGAACTCTTCGCACTAACCTGTTTTATTTGGTTTTTAGGCAAGCCAAACGATAGCGCTGCTAAAGCCTATAGGTGTTTATCAAGTGTTGTGATCCTGGAGTGAGCATTATTCGATGAACAGGCTTGTTTACCAGTGGATAGGCACTAGCTTCAGTGGCACTGTTTATTCGCCTGGTGATGTGTTCCACATGTCGATCAATGTCATCAATACTGTTTGCTCCTTGGATATGGCAGTCATGGTCCATGAGGATCTTTTTGAATAGCTTCCAGTTTTGCTTTACCTCTTCTCTGAAATTAATGTCGACATTGTTGAAGTTCAGCGCCCAGGCTTGTGGTCAGAAAAAATATCATCCATCCTAAAGATTTTGTATGGCTTGAGGAAACCTTTTAAGTTAATGTCAAGAACATTATTAGTAGGGAAATGGTCACAGTAGTAGGTGACCTTCACAGGTCCAACAGCGATGATGTCACCTTTGCCTTGTGTATACGTATAGAGAATCACTCTGTTGTAGTTCTGCATTCTGGAGTTCCAGCTTGGGTGTTTGGCATTTAGGTCACCAGCCAAGACAAATGGAATGTCACCACTAAAGAGTTTATCAAGCTCGCTAACGTCAAGAGAATATTTAGATGAATTGTAGAGCGCCATGAAGTTCACTTCACCAAGGGAGACGTCATTGATAATGATGGAGGCCGATTTCATACATCTATAAGACTTGGAGGCCGATTTCATTAATTTGTAAACTACATATTATATTTTCCACATCACCAATAGTTTCCATGTTATCTGAGGTGGGGGGGGGGGACATTTGGTAGAAACTAATTTTCTTTCAATTGAATATTATTTTTTAACAATTTGTTCTATGTGTTGAATTCCCTTCTTAATAATGATCGCAGAGCCCCCAGAAGCACATTTTGCAGCGTTTGAAGCCAAATGAGCCATACAATCATTACAGTACACACAATAGTCAGATAGCTTGAAGTCTTGGCTTGGTTTGAAGTGCGTTTTACAGAGGAAAGCTACGTTAATTTATTGCTTTATCAGAAAATTGTGAAACTCGATACGCCCTCGGGGAATCCCCCTAGCATTCCATAAAACACACCGAAGTTCACCTATGTTGATTATAGTAAAACGTTGTGCAGCCATAGTATAAATTAGTTGGTCGTAAGGAGCCCGCTCAACAGTGGGTAACTTTTGCCTAGATTAGAAAACAGATGAAAGATACGTCCTAATTGCTTATACATACTGGTAGGTAGTTAATGTTGACAGCTTTTTCCTCCGGCTTAGACACAGCAGCTGCAAAGGATTTGTCTGCAGTCACTTTGGAACTAAGCATTCTTATAACCTGGGGTATTTTCGACATTTTGTGTAGCTTGAAGTGCGCTTCCACTACATTTGAGGCACTTTGGGGGGGTTTTGTCCTTTAATCTTGGGGTAATCTCTTGACAGGTGCCCCCCCTGCGCATTTCTTGCAACGAGGATCTTCCGTGCAGCCCATGGATAAGTGTCCGAAACACAGGCAGTTGTAGCATTGTAGCGGCTTCTTGTTCTCTCGAAAGACTTCTTCTAACACTGCCAGCGGCACAATACGTATGATGTTCATCTATGGCTGGTTGTGTTCGGTGTTCGGGAGCAGAACCAAAGCCATGGGCATATCAATGGATCCTTTGGCTTTCCTGAGTATGATTACTTTTTCCGGGAAGTCGTTGGATTTAGTTAGGTCTTCTTGGAAGTCATCAAGATCATACTTTACATCCACATTACTGAACTCCATGCGACAATCGACAATCGAACAGTGTAGGGAAAACGAGACGAGTGGTCCGAAAGCAACGCTTTCACTGCCACACTCATCCAGGAAGTAACCAGGGGAAGTACGCTGAATTAGGCAAGAAGCCAGATCAAACCTAGTTAAGTCATCCAGAGGATAAGATGGGGTCCTTTCCTATAAGGACGATAGAGTTGATTGTTGATTGACGAGGGGCATGAGGAGCTATAAGATCCAGTATCCGGGAAAGATGGCTCCCTGGATGTCGTCGAAATTGATGTCCAGGACGTGTCGAGGCCTGCGATGCCTGAGGAAACTTCTAAACGTGAGTGGGTGTTCCAGAATGTCTGCAACCAGAGGATTTGGATGGTTTTTGATCTTCAGAAGCAACTTCTTCAGCGACTCCTGTACACAGCTACCAATTGGAGGTATATGAAAATCTTCAGCAATAGAAATATTTGTTACTACTCTCCTGTCAAGCTGGGCGATAGTCTGGGCGATAGTTTTGGAAAGTTTGGAGATCCTTCCATCTGGATTTGCATATTGTAGCCCAGGCAGGCATACCTTAAAGAAGAATGACTCGTATAACCATCTTGTAAAGCAAAAGTTTCGTATCCACTCCTAGGGCGCTGTTTCGTCCCAGAAGGGCAACTAGAATGAACTTCGCCTTCTTGTCTCTATTTATCGCATAGGAGACGTGGTGTCCCCAATTTAGCCTGGCATCTACCACCACACCGAGGTAAATATAATTTTTTACCCACTCGAGCTCTTTACCAGAAAGGAAGAGGGGACTCGGGGGTTTTCGAAGTTTCTTCGTAATGAACATCGCCTTCCAGTTGTCAACGTTTAAGTCGAGTCTCCACTTTGCAAACCATTTCTCGCACAGATGTAAGGCCTGTTGTAACCGTGATATGACGTGAGCGGGATTTCGGTCTGTAGTCATGATGGCCGCGTCGTCAGCGAACAGATATAGCTTGCAATTAGTAAAAGTTGGGAAGTCATGGATGAAAGAGTTGAACAGTGCAGGGCCCAGGACAGAACCCTGAGGAACACCAGCATTGACGTCACAAGGATTAGACATGGAGCAGCTAACCTTGACACAAAATGCCCTGTTTGACAGAAAGGAAATAATCAAGGTAATGAGTTCGTCCGAAAAACCACAAATAATCATCTTGTATGTGAGGCCGTTGTGCCAAACCTGATCAAAAGCTTTACGGACATCCAAAAAGACAAGACCACTATACTTGGCACAGTTAAGAGGAGTCTTTAGATCTGCAACAAGACGCCAGATCTGAAATTGGCAGAAGTGACCTGGGCGAAAGCCAAATTGCTCATCACGAACGAGATTGTTTGCTACACAGAATTCGTCAAACCTCTTCAGAATGATGCGTTCGAAAACTTTTGACAGCACAGGTAGCAAGCTTATGGGTCTGTAGCTGACAGCAAGAGCAGGGTTTAGACCAGGCTTTTGTATGGTAACTATGAGGGACTCTTACCACTGGTCAGGGAAGTAACCAAGTTTCCAGCAGTCATTAATGGCTTTGGTAATGATCGATATAATATTAGAAGGCAAGTTCTTAAGAGCACTGTTAGTGATGGAATCAATACCTGCTGGTTTCTTGGTTTTAAGTTGCTTGATGACGTCGGAGATTTCTTGGGCACTAATGACTTCCTCAGAGGTGGGAACACGATGAATGTATCGGCTTTGTACATGCAGAGATTTCCGGGTTTATACATGCTATTATCAATTTTCACTAACCAATCACTGCAATATGAATTTGGCTTAAAGAGGCCATTGGCTTAAGTGCTTTGTAATATGCAAGTATTGTGTTATTGTGACTCATGATGGCATATTATGTGTCTGGTATCTGGGTTTTGTCAAAAGTGCTACAAAATTACCAAATGTGCTACAAAAGTGCTACAATTTCAATTATTCTCTGGGGTGTGCTACGCCCTATTTTAGACACCAAATAAGCTACCGTAGCATAAAAATGTTACATCTGGCAACTCTGTCCTGAAGTTATGAAAGGCGTACTTAAGGACGACTTTATACATATTTAACATAGGGAATAGTAAGACGGTATTGGCTGAAATACTATAAGAGAATAAATGGGAGGCTGGATATAAATTTGAAGACGTGCTGGGACAGGACAAGAAATGACAAATACGAGATGATAAGAGGGCGGGGAGAAAAATGCAATAGGATAACACATACAGAATTAAAAAAGCCAGAAACTGTAATAAAGGTTAGGAATGATAGAGTTCCGCATATAAGAGCTCTGGGTTAAAGGTCACTGCCCAAAGGAGCTACCCCACACAGATCCAAATGAAACCAAAGAGTACAGGGACGGACATAAAATGAACTTAGATAAAGAAAATTATGAAAGAACATTAAAACAGAGGAAATAAAATGAAATGAATATAGAAGAAAATTATCAAAAAATATTGAAAAAGAGGAAATAATTGATAAAAACCAAAGAGAAAGAAAATAGCCCAGAAAAGCTTGCCACAAACTAGGGAATAGCTGAAGTTGGAAAGGAATATGGGAAGATTAATGAAGGAATGGTGCCTTGGCTAAATTTAAGGCCTTAGGGGTTAGGGAATTAATTTCCAGATAAGAAAAGACTCGAATTGCTATCTTTCTTAGTTATTGTTATTTTCTCATTGCTTTTAGAGAATTATCCTGTTTGCTTTGATAAATGATAGTCTCTATCCGAAACGTTAGCTTTTTATTTTGCTTTTATTGATTTATTAGCTATGAATTATTATATATTTATTATTTATTTAATGATCAATAACTATTATTTATTGTATTCGAGGGTTTTTGTGTCTCGTCCTTCTCTCATATATCCCCCTATCAATCATGGTTTACAAGTGCTCCAATCCAGTAAAAAAATTAAAAAAATCCAGGCGGGGTGTTGCACTGGTTAGATTTACCGTGTGTTGCACTGCAACATGCAGAGATTTAAACTGGCTTCTCAGTTCCGTATTTAAAAAATAAAACTTGTAAAAATAGGTTAAATACGAGGGTTGGGGCATAAGTCATGGCAACTATTTTTTTTCTCATAGCTAAGGGATGGTATCACAAAATTTCATATGTCTCGAGGAAACCGTTCATTCGTAGTATATTTCCACAACACCAGGTGTCTCTGCAATTTCCTTTTGTTGCATTGAGAACAATGTTAAATCAGTTCTTAGGCATCCGCCGTGCAGGATGGATGTAACCCGAGTTGAACAAGGCTCGTATATCAATATAGCCGGTTTCCGCTGGCTTTGGTAAGAATTGGAGCACCCACTATACTCTCCGGACTTTTCTCCATGTGATTTTGACCTTATACGGACGGTAAGGTACCATTACGTGGTAGACAGCTTCGGACACGAATCGACATTGCAACAGGAGATGACCAGATTTCCACATGGTGAGAGAAATGCCAAAGCAGATGAATGCAATGGCGCCTGTCACATCGTTGGCAGCGTACTGTGAACGTTCAGGGGACTACTTTGAGGCCCTTTAGATTGGGTACGTGTGCTGTAATGATTCTGGAACATGAAAGTTGTAATGTTATATCAACTACCTTAATAAACATGAAGAGCAAAATATTTCCGTGTTGCTAAATGTCCGTACATTTCCTCCATTCCTTGTCCTTTCATCTATATATTTCGCATTTTCCACCCACGGTCGAATTTTCACAAAAAATAGTTGCCATGACTTATGCCCCAACCCTCGTATAGAGAAAAGAATATATAATAACGAGTACAAAAAAAGCAGCTCCGTATTATTTCAACAATTCTTCACATGCTTCGACAAGCAAAAACGAAACGATGACTGTTTGAATGGTGAGTGATGCGCACTACACATTCCGCAGCCAGAGAGCAGAGAGTATATAAGAATGCTTACTTTCTCTATATGCGTAGCACGTATGCTCAGAGGCCCATGACTGATTATTTCCAAATCTGAATGTCATATGGCAGTAGTGCTGTACATGACACTTTTTTAGGCAGAGTCGTCTCTGTATTCTCATTCTGATGTTTTGTGCAGCTGTTTCGTTTATTCAACTGAGTGGGTCGCCAGTGCAAAAAAGCCCTAGATAGTACCTTACCAAACCTAATTCTCGGATTTCATTCAAACCACGTTTTAGACACTAATGGCAATAAAAAGATAAATTCTGAATTTTCAGCGAAATCGGAAAAGTAGTTTTTCAGCACAAACATAAGAATATTGTCTTTTATGTATTTGGGTTGTTCAAAAATTTTTGCTTCCTGGTCCGTAAATTTTTTATTTCTTGACCGATTTTCAAAATTCTCTTTGTATCTGATACTTACATTTCTCCTCTATGTAATGTACTATTCACTTCTTGACTAGTCCCCATCCCTTCCCACGCATTGTGCCAACTCGTGACTATTCGGGTGGGTGGGGGGTTCTAGAAATTTTGGCGTCGACTACTAAGGTCATTTTGCGCCTATTACAGAAGTTATATCTGTACGCAGCCCGGGACAAACACAAACATCCACGCCCACGGCGGGATTCGAACCCGCGGCCAGACGGACTCGGAAACTAGAAAGCCTACGTCCTAGCCCTCTCGGCCACCTGGCCGGCTATTCGGGTGAACCCGTTGGAGAGGAATTCGAGGTTGTTGTCGAGACCACTATTGAATGGCAGCTTTGGACCCTCTTCTGCATCACGAAGACGCTTGGCCGCACACTACAGCCACATACAAAAGGCGCTTCAATGCCTACAGTTCAAAGATGAAAAACTGCAATTCAAAGATAAAAGGCTTTTCACCTTCCGACTTTCACCACTTCCCAAAGAAGAAAGAGCACTTTAAAAGACATGAGTTGCGTTCTGACTATGTGCTGAAAGATGCCATTCAATACTCATGTCGACAACAAGCCCGGATTTTTTCCCCGACGGGTTCACCTGACTAGTCACGCATTGGCGCAATGAGTGGAAAGGGATAGGACTATATCGATAAGTTAATAATGCATTACATAGAGAAATGTAAGTATCAGATACAAAAAAGAATTTTGAAAATCGGTTAACAAATAAAAAAGTTACGGATCAGGAAGCAAAAATTCTTGAACCACCCTCATAATAACTTGGTGTAGATGAAATAACATGGTATTCACTATTAGAGCACGTGGACTTGATTTGAAGAAGTCTACGAAAAAGCTTGAAAAACTGATAAAGTCGAGCAAAAAACCTAATGATGATTTTGTCGAAAACAGAATTTGAAAAATTTTATCCATTTTCAAGTTAAAGTGCAAACGGCAGACGGTCGGACGGATAATCATACAGTCTACTCGTGCATTCATTTATGTACCGTTTAGCTAAATCTCCTAACAAGAGGCATTGTTATGATAATTAGGTGATTATATCAGATGTATAGAAACTAACTACACATAAATTCACAGAGGCTATATTTAAATTGAATTAAATTACTTTTGCATATGCTTCATAAAAAATGTGGAAACAAAAACTGGGAACATAATAAAAATTCTAAAACGTAAAAAAGTAATCAGACGTTTGTAGTTCTTATTGTTGCGTTATTGCTAAGGAGATATCGCGAATGCATATTAATTCGCGCATAATATTTATAGCGAAAGCTGCTTCTCTGCAATAAATATGAAGCATTAAAATTTAATTTTCTTGTTGTAATTATATGTTAATGTTTAAAAATATCGCGTGCCAAATAATAATTAGATATGATAATAAATGGAGTGCGTGTATCCATCATATAAGGATATTCATTAATTTATTCTAAAATATCATCAAGAATGAATAATATAATTTTAATTAAATTGATTCATATATAAATGCCTCTCTACATAATAATCGCCATTTTTGGTATTTGAATTTCATTGAAATAAGTACTCTTAAAAGTTTACAGTTTTATTTGTCTTCATCGGTTTTATAATTTCAATTTGAAGTTTGCATTGAAACCGATAAGCAGGAATCTCCTGCCAAAAACAAAAATATTCATAAAATTGGTATCTTAACAGGAGATAACTATTAAGTATCTTAGAGCAACAAATTGCATATATATTCCTTGGAAATTTTAGAAGTAAACCAAAGGATAATTATGGTAAAAATTAATTTTATTATTCAATTTTAAACTTTTTATAGAATCAAAAATAATAAGTATTTAAAGGTGATTTATTTACAGGGAGATATATAAATTTTAAAGTAATGATTCTAAAAATAATTATAACAACAATGATTTTACCGCCAAAGCGGATAAAGGGAGCACATTTTCGTATTATAGCATCGTACATGTATATATAGAATTAACCAACATTTTAAAACACTTTAGAGAAAATAAATAAATATGAAAACTAAATTGTAGATTACTATTTAAGTAAGCTAATGTATAGAGAGAATTTAAACGAATAAACTTGAAGAACTGAAAGGTAAATGGAGAGTGAAGTTATAAGGCATACATTTAAAAAAATGAGGTGTGGTACGACTTTCTTATACGTAAATGTCCTGGTCCAAATACAGAAAAAAATTAAACAATTGTCTAAAATGGCTACTTCCAATAGAAATTTTGTGAACAAAAGTTAATTCAAATAAGCTTCCAAACACTTTGGTATAGATTCCAAATTTTCCTATACCATTTTCTTTCGCCTATTTTAGCAAAATACTGGATTTTGATACGAGTAAAACTGGTACTTCCGGTTGGAATTTTAAAAAATTTCGTAAACATAAGTTGATAAAATATACTTCTAAATACTTTTGTATACTTCACAAATTTTCCTATACCGTCTTATTTCGCCTGAATTAGCCAAAAGCTGGATTTTGAAAAGAGTAAAATTGGTACTTCCGGTTGGAATTTTGAAAAATTTTCTTAGCAAAAGTCGTTTAAAATTAAAATTGGAACACTTTTCAGACCCTTCAAAATTTTCATAAACGCAATGTCTAACGAGATATTTCAAAATTTATATTTTGGCGCTGGAGTAAACTGATACTTCCGGTTCACTGATTCCACTGGATAACTAATCAGACCTCCCGAGGAAGATTATAATCTTAAGTTTAAAGTTTGGTCTCGATAGCTTTAGCCGTTTAGACGCTATCGTGGACAAACACACAGAGACAGACACACAGACATTTTCCAGCAATCAGTTTTTCGTAATCTAGGGACCTTAAAACGTGAAGGTCAGTGAAAATCTGGAGGTCGAAATTTTTCTTGATTACAATACTTCCTTATACAGGGTGCGGCAGCGTTCATTGCATAATATTAATAGCACACCATACGAAAGTAAATATTTTTTTATTTATTACTCTTTTTATCGAATAGTAATTACAAGTATGCCATTTGTTAATTTGTAATGCAATGTTTGATTGGGTTTATTAATGTTTGACTATAACTCCTGTCAAATGATATCTCCGCTGCAAACACATTCATCTAAGCGGCGTTGGAAGCTGTCCATAACTTCTCTGGGATATTGCCGACGGCAGTTCTGATGCGGTCCTTCAACTCAGGAATGGTGAGACAACATGTTTGAAACACACTTCTTGCTTGAGGAGAAAATACACTGCCTAAAAGAAAAAATCAGCACATGAGAAGTCGGGTGACCGTGGTGGCCAGGAGATATCACCATAACGAGAAATTACTCTCCCCGGAAAGGTCTGTCGCAAGAAAGCTATGCAAATTCTGGCTGTATGCGAGATCGCTCCGTCTTGTTGAAACCACAATTGGTCAATATCCACATTCAACATTTATTCCAATAATTTTTATTCCAACGCCACTTAGAAGAATGTTTTGTGCTGCGGAGACATCATTTGACAGGAGTCATATTCAAACATTAATTAACCCAATCAAACTTGACTTAAAAATTAACAAATGGCATACTTGCAACTACTATTTGACATAAAGAGTAATAAATAAAAAGCATTTATTTCCTAGTGGTGTGCTATTAATATTACGCTTTGAACGTTGCCGCATCCTGTACTATGTATAAGAAAGTAAAAAATTAGTTAAGGCATCGTTATCCAACGATAAAAGGGATTTAGCATCAGAAAGTTACGAGCAGTAGCGGCTCGTGACTATAATAAGTGGAGGGGCACAAATAAAAATTTTCAGATTCTTAGGCCTTTTCGTACAAAAGTTATACCTTGATTTGTATTTGGAGCCTCGCGGCCTTTTCCGAGGCCTCAGAGAATAATATCAGTTTTAGTTTGTAATAGCTAAAATTTTAAGCAACATATTATTATCGCTGTGGAAGACCTTACAACCACACGACATAAGCTTCTGCGGGCGGCCAAGGCGCGCTTTGGCCCCGGCAATGCTTGGAGTTTCGCCGGCCGGATTTTTGCCAAAGATTCGAATGAGAAGGCAATTCGTCTTACTACTGTTAAGGACTTGGATAGGGTTTGTTAATCCACTTAGTTATATAATAATCTGTTTCTAGTCTATGTTATTTAGTCTAAGTACTTCTATTTATGATACTATTTTTTCACATTCTTTTTTCATAACTAAAGTCCATTAATTTCTCTTTTTAAGTTAATAGTACTTAAATTAGCCCTGATTGTTATGTACTGAATTTTTATTATACTGACCTATCTCGTTATATCTCATACAAAATCAAATTTAATTTTATGTGGACTAATTTAAATTCTGGCTTAGGATTAAACTATAATTATATTATAGTTCATCTATTAGATTATAGATTTGGATTTTATGTACACTAGATCATCACACATAGTAGGCCCTGTCTTTTTATATCACTATTAGTTTAACTGCAATTTATTATAACTACTTAATCTGATCTGGGCCTGCTGTTGTATTGCTTTGTTTACTATTTTCAGAATATATATTATTTCTGACATTTGTATTAAATGTTGGCGATATACCAAGCTGTAACTAATTTGTTGGTTATGTTTAATTTATATTTTCGGTTTTATTTCTAATTTTACTTATTTTTTATTTTATACTCTCCCATCTCTCTCTCGCCATCTCCAATGTTTATTTTTGTTGCTTTTTTTTCTTGTTTGTAAAGGTTTTTCTTGATTTAGTATTTTGTTTTTTTTTTATCTTTTTTTTTAATTTTCTCTATTGTTTCTCCATCTAGATAATTATTTTTTCTTTATTCTCACTTAGGCAAATTGTACTTTATTATTGTATTTGGGTTATAATATTAGATTATCTATGACAACTTTTTCATTACCGATTGCTATTGAGTCTCTTAATTTATTAATTAGTGAAAAGAGCATTCATTATTCTCATGATATCTTTTCCATATTTTATTTAAATTTGCGGATATAAAAGCTAACTTTTCTACTACTTTAGCAACTCTGGAATGCATCGACCTTAGACCTACTCTAATTATTTTTACCGAAACATGGTTTTATAATCATTGTGAACTCCCAATTATCTCTGACTACAATATCACCTCAATTAATCGTACGACGAAACGTGGAGGAGGAATTTGTGTATATCTTTCTAAACCGTACAGTTATATAATAATTCCTAAGTTTACTCAAGTTACTGAAAATTTTAAAATTCTCACTTTATGTGTCAATATGAAATTTATTGTAATCTCAGTTTATCGCCCTCCCTCAGGTAACTTTTCTTCTTTTTGCTCGGTAATCTCTTCATTACTCCTTGACCCGTTAATAATCAATAAAGCCTTAATTTTGTTGGGTGATTTTAGTATAAATTTCAACAAACCTTCTTTTTTACTTAACAAACTTTTAGACACTATCCTTAGATCAGGTCTAATTCCTACTTCTAATTCATTTTCCCATTATTCAACCCAATTCGGTTCATATTCAGCTATTGATTTATGCTTTACCAACCTTTCATCAATTTTATTTAGTAATACTCTGGATGTCGCCATATCCGATCATTTTTCTCTGTTTACCATTTTTAATACGGCTATTTTTCACAAATTTGATTCTAATCCATCTTCATATTCCCGAATTGTTTCTTCATGTCGTATTGAGATATTCAATTCGTATTTAACTGTAACTGACTGGCCATCTTTATTATCAATCGCTGACGATAATAACTATCTATTTAATCTTTTTTAACCGTTTTCAAGCTAGCTATAACCGTTATTTTACTTTAACACATATTAAAAAATCTGCGACAACAAGTGCAATTAAAAAACCCTAGATTACGCCCGGTATTCTTAGATCAATTAAAAAGAAAAACGCCATTTATCGGAAATTAAGACGCAAACCAACTCCTACTACATTATGGCATTTTAAAAATTATTCTAATTATTTAAAAAATTTGTTAAATAATTCTAAGCGTCAACACAATGATAATCTTTTTAATCAATAATCTCCAGTAAAGCTAAATGGGGACAGTTAAATTCGCTATTAAAAAGATCTAATCAACCTCTTACCCTTTCCAACAACAGGATCAAGTCAATGCTACTTCACTCACTGATTTCTTCCTCCTAGTTCCTCCAATTTAATATCTACTCCGATTCCTTAATATCCCTTTGATGTTCTAGTAAATCCTCCCTCTTTTTATGTAACCCCTACTTCCCCTGAGGAAGTGATGGATATTATTACTCAGCTAAAATCTTCCTCCGTCCCAGACCCTTTGGGCTTTCGATCAGATGTGACCATAGCAGTAAAGCATGTAATTGCTTGGCCTTTAGCATTTTTATTCAATAATTCATTGTCTTGTGGAGTTTATCCATCAATTCTAAAGATAACTTGGGATATTCCTATATTTAAGAAGGGCGAACCAACGCAGTATTCTAATTATCGGCCTATTTCTACTCTAACATTATAGAATCGGCGTGTTTTGAATTAACGGAATATACTGCGTCTGAAATGGCTGCTAATAAATTTGTTTCGGCAATATTCATTGATTATTCTAAAGCTTTTGATAATATTTCAGTCTCTTCTATTACATAAATTGTCCTCATTATACAATATTCGAGGCCCGCCGTTGACCTGATTATCTGAATTACTAATAGAAAATACTACTTAGTCTATTTAGGCCAACATTCTAATATTCAGACCAGAAATACGGGGGTTCCCCAGGGTTCTATACTCTCACCACTTCTCTTGAATTTATATATTAATGATCTACCGTTTATTTTTCCTTTTGTTAAATTAATTCTTTATGCAGATGATCTTACTTTTTTATTTTCGAACTTTAGTTTTAATAATCTTTTGTCAGATTTTAATACCAATTTAGAGAAATTAAAACATTGGAATGATATTAATTTCTTATCCGTAAATACTTATAAATCAAAATTAATGTTCTTTTATCAAAAAAATAAGCAAAGAATTCCAGTAGCCCCGCCAGTTTACTATGAGAATCAATTAATTGCGACAACTACCTCTTATAGATATCTTGGTCATTTAATATCACACGATTTGACATGGAACCTTCATATTGATGCATTATTGCTTAAATTAAATATGAAATTGGGTCCGATCTCTAGACTGAATTACCTTCCAAACAATATCTTACTGTTATTATATTACTCATGGATACACTCATCTTTATGTTACGGAAATATTTTCTGGGGATCGACCACTTCCTACAATATGAGCCGTATTCTTAAGCTGCAAAAATGGTTCCTGCGAATATTATTAAAGATCCCCAAATCTGTCTCTGTTCCCGAACAATTTTCTACATTCCGTATTCTCAGAATTCATCAAATATATCGGATAAAGATTTGTTCTTTTATTTATAAGACCGCTAACTCGTTATTGATGATATCTACCCCTAATGTTATTCAAAACCGTCATGAGCGACATAACTATGCCACTCGATATGGCGCTGAAATTTGTTTACCATTTGCAAAGCATAATTATTATAATAGATGTGTCTCCCATATAGGAGTAAAAATCTGGGCTTCTTTACCTTATACAGTACGATTGGCTGCTACATATGGGAATTTTAGAAGATTACTTAAGCATTTATTTTTAAATTATCCTTAATATATATGAATTTAATGAGCTGCTGTTTGTAACTCTTGTCCTAAGTGATTGATATGAAATTATTACTATTCCAATTGTTAGATTCTCATTATTAGGAGCTTTAGCATAAAAGCTACTTATAAGAATGCGTTGGTCTGTACTTTAGCTTGGTCTGTACGTTTATCCGGCTGGCCGTCCGGCCGCCGTTTGCACGATAACTTGAAAAAGGTTTAACTTTTTCAAATTCTGTTTTCAGAAATATCACCATCAAAATCTTAGCTCGGCCGTATAAAGTTTTCAGAATTTTTCGTGGAACCCTTCAAGTCGAATTCACGTGCTAAAACAGTGAGTGTAAAGAATTCAAGGATACTGGCATGTCATAGAACAATCGATTTGTCAAGAAGGAATACATTGTTACTTTCAGTTCATCTTTTAAGCATTATTGACATCGGCGCGCGCACGTGAAATCGCTTTGTTGACGCACGATTGCTCAGGTGCTCATAATCTATAAGCTTATTAAGTTGCAGAAAAATGGAACTACTTAATGGTTTTATTTTAAACACGATTTGAATCACCCTTCATCACTTCTACATTTTTTGAGGTAGAAGAATGAAATTCGGAATGTGGTTTACCATGGGCATGTGCACCTTCACAATTTAGTTTGGTTTTCATTAGCCCAAGAAGGTCGGAGTTTTGTGGGTGAAAATTAGAGGGGACCAAAAGGTCTAGGTGTATTTATGCATATAAAGGAGTGAAATTCGGTGTGCATATTCCTATTTTCAAGATCTCCATTACGAAGATTTTTTTTCTCGAGTTATCCATGCCTTCCCGACTCGGTGGCGGAAATGCATCGAAAAGATGGGGACTAAATTGAAAAATAGTGTACCAACTCTGTAATAAAGGTGCTGTAAAAATATTTCAGATTATCATTTGACTGGCCCTCGTAAGTAGAATAAGAATGGAGATACCTATTGGTTTTATGATGTCAGTCCGTCCCCTTCATAATTTCTACATCTATTTGAGGTAGAAGGTTGAAATTCGGAATGTAGCTTTGTATGGGCATGTCTATTTGCACTATTTAGTTTGGTTTTGATTGATACACGGGGGTCGGAATTCCGGGAGCAGGATTAAGAGAGGGCAACATATCTATGTAGTATTTAGGTACGTAAAGGCGTATAATCCAGTATCCAGCTTCCTCTAGGCAAGATCTACATTACTAAGAAGTTTAGGCCCAATTGTTCCAGTGCGATCGGATTTGCGGGGGAGGAAGTCACTTGGTCCTTAGAACTATGGCAACATATGGCATGTGATAAATCATACGTTCAGAAATGATGAGAAAGGAAAGATGATACAAAGTTTTTTACATTTTTTACATATTACGGTTCGAGAAAACCAATTTATTGATTAAAAAAAACTTGGCGAGAGGTAAAAGTGCAGATGAAGGGGTAAAAAGAGATGACTTGCGTTATCCTACTCGGGAGGCGGGGGGGGGGGGATAATTTTTTTTTAATAAACGTATAAATGTATCTCTACTTCACTGCTAAAGCTCCTCCTTGGAATGTTTACAAGATTTTATTAGGAGCTTTAACATAAAAGCTGCTTATAAGAATGTGCCCTTGGTCTGTACGTTTATCCCGCCATCCGCCGTTTGCACGATAACTTGAAAACAGATTAACTTTTTTAAATTCTGTTTTCAAGTTTTAGCTCGGCCGTATGAATTTTTAGAATTTTTCGTGCATCCCTTCAAGTCGAATTCACGTGCTAAAGCAGCGAGTGTAAAGAATGTCATATAACAATCGATTTGTCAAGAGGTAATACATTGTTACTTTCGTTCATATTTTAAGCATTACTGACATCGACGGGCGCACGTGAAATCACTTTGTTGTTGCTCAAGTGATCATAGTCTAAATTATTAAGTAGCGGAAGAATGGAGCAACTTATTGGTTTTATAATGTCAGTCCTTCATAATTTCTACATTTTTTGAAGTAGAAGGTTGAAATTTGGAAGGTAGCTTCTTATGGGCATGTCCATCTGCACTATTTAGTTTGGTTTTGATTGTTACACTGGGGTCGGAATTACGGGGATGGGATTCAGAGAGAACAAAATATCTATGTGCTATTTAGGTACTTAAAGGCGTGAAATGCAGTATCCAGTTTCCTTCGAGGCAACACCTACATTACTAAGAAGTTTAGGCCTATTTGTTCCATTGGATTCGGATTTGTGGGGATGGCAGTCACTTGGTCTTTAGAACTATGGAAACATACGGCATGTTATATATCATACGTTCATAAATAATAAGAAAGGAAATAAAATACGAGCTTTGTACATTTTGTACATATTACATTCGATAAAATTAATTTTTTAATTAAAGAACTTGGGGAGAGATAAAAAGTGCAGATAAAGGGATAAAAACAGATGACAGCAGGACCTGTTTCTTGTCTACTGGAGGGGGGGGGGGTAATTTCTTTTTAATAAATGTATAGATGTATTTATGCTTTACTGCTAAAGCTCCTTCTTGGATGCTTATAAGATTTTATTTTATTAATTGATATGTATTATAGTTTAGGACAGAGAAATTTTATATCTTATACAGATTCATGCTGTTCTTGGTTATTTAAAATCTTAATTTGTTTGTGTTTAATTTTGATAACAACTTGTTATATGTTAAGTTACAATTTGTTATATTTCAACAGTCTTGGTACCCGCTGAGACCTAATCCTTCGGTCTCTGACCATTCTGGACTCAGGGGGCACCATTACTACGATTACTGCAATTATTATCATTATCACTTTATTACTATTTTCATTTTTTGTACTTTTTATTAACTATAAATAAATAAACAAATAAATAAATAAATAAATGTAAAACAAATCAGGTTTCTAGACTTCTGGCTTTAAATTTATAGCTTGATATCAGATTGAGGCCGCAAGGCCTCTGCCAAGAGAGTTATAGAATTATTAATATAGATTAGCTAAATTTTTAAATACCACACTATGATTAAACAAAATTTCAGGACAGTAGGCCTTTCCGTTCAAATTTTACAGCTTCAATTGTATTTGAAGTCGCCAGGGGCCCCGAGGCCTATACCAGGTATATTGTGTCCTTGTATATTGCCTATAATTTTTAGGTAATGCACTGTAAAAATATAAAACTTCAAGTTCTTAGGCCTTATCACTATTCAAATGTTAGATCTTATTTGTGATTTGGACTTCATGGTCCCTGTGGAGACCTAAGAGCCTGATACCAGTTTTTCGTGAACATTAGCTATATTTGTTAATAAACTACTATAAGTATGCCAATTTTCAGATTTCTAAGCCTGTTCGTTCAAACATTATAGCTCTGTGTCTAGAGCCCCTGCCAGGGCCCCAGAGGATATGTAAGTTTTAGTGTAAAAGAGCTAAAATTTTAAGTAACACATCATAAATATGCCAGAATTCAGATTTCTGGACTTCCGGTTCAAAAATTATAGCTTGATTTGTGACTGGGGGCTCAGGTCTCCTGTCGAGACCCAAGAGCATTATACCAGTTTTTAGTGTATATTAGCTATATTTTTAAGTAATTTTCTGTAAGTATACAAAATTTCAGATTTCTAGACCTTTTCGTTTAAAACTTGTAGCTTTACTTGTCTTTGGGGCCTGTAGGGTTCTGCCAGGGCCTATGATACTTATTTTACATTTTTGCAATATTTTTTTAGTATCACTCTATGAATATAGAAAATTTCAGGTTCCTAGGCCTGTCCATTCAAATCTTATAGCTTCAATTGTATTTAGTGCCTCGAGACCCCTGCAGGGATTCTAGAGGCTTATATCAGCTTTCTTCTATATTTGCTATATTTTTTAGTAGCACACTATAAATAAACAAAATTTCTGGTTCCTAGATCGTTCCGTTCAAATGTTATAGCTTCAATTGTATTTGGTGCTTCGGAACCTCCGGTGGGGGCCTGGAGATTTATCTCACTTTTCTTGTATATTAGTTTCATTTTTTTCGAATAGCATTACAAATTTACAAAATTTCAAGAAATTTGCCCTCTTTGTTCAAAAGATAATAAAGGAACCATGAAATTCATATAAGTGGCCCCTGAGTGTCCCCGGGCCACCCTAAAGAATTCGCTATATTTTTTGCACCGTCCTCAATATAGGGCCTACGTGTGTAGAAAATATCAAGTCTCTAGGTCAATCCTTTAAAACATTATGGCCTCAAAATATTACGAGCAGTCGCGGGAGGATTCGCTATACTTCAAACAGAGTTCCTTAAATTCTGATGTCAAACAGTAAAACTCTGACTGCACAAATTTCTCAAACGCAATCAAAACTCCATAGACACGAAAGGAAGTCAGATGGGGAAACCACAAAAATACATGGTTTTGTCTACCCTAGAGGATTCGCTATATTTTTCGCTCCGTCATCTGTATAGGGTTTACGTGTGTTGAAAATTTCAAGCCTCTAGGTCAATCCTTTCAAAAGTTATGGCGTGTGACATGCATGTTACATACATTTGTACCATCGTTAATAGGGTTTTAGATGATGCTAAAACTCTAAAAATAAAAGTTCTTTGATTTGTAAGTATTCCCACATAATGAAATAATAAATGATATTATAACTGGAGATAAGCCTACCAAGCATCAGGTAAAGATTTTTCTATCGAAAAATGGAAGAAAAAATTCTGTGACCTGGGATCGAACCAGGAATCTCGGCTGTCATGGCCGACGCCTCTACCAGTTGGGCTATCTCGATCTGTGAGCCAGGTGCCTGCCTCCCATTGGGCTTTCAACCATGACAACTTAGTTGTCTTTAAGACACCTTAAATCAGGATGGCTGGCCGAGTGTCTGCGATAGCCCAACTGGTAGAGGCGTCGGCCATGACAGCCGAGGTTCCTGGTTCGATCCCAGGTCGCAGAATTTTTCCTTCCATTTTTCGATAGAAAAATCTTTACCTGATGCTTGGTAGGCTTATCTCCAGTTATAATATCATTTATTATTTCATTTATCTGTGAGTTCCACAAACTTTCTGATGGTTGGAGAGTTTCTCGATCTGTGAGCCAGGTGCCTGCCTCCCATTGGGCTTTCAACCAGTCCCCATCTTTTCGATGCAATTTCCGCCACCGAGACGGGAAGTCATGGATACTTCGGGAAAAAAAATCGTCATTATAATGGAGATCTTGCTTATAGCAATCTGCATACCGAATTTTAGTCCTTTATATGCATAAATACACGTAACCTTTTGGTCCTCTCTAATTTTCACCCCCAAATCTCCGACCTTAGTGGGCTAATCAAAACCAAACTAAATATTGAAGGTGCACATGCCCATAGCAAGCTACATTCTGAATTTCAACCTTCTACCTCAAAAAATGTAGAAATGGTGAAGGGTGATTCAAATTTTGTGTAAAATAAAACCAAATAGTAGCTCCATTTTTCTGCTACTTAATAATAAGCTTATAGATTATGAGGACTTGAGCAATCGTGCGTCGACAAAGCGATTTAACGTGCGCGCGCCGATGTCAATAATGCTTAAAAGATGAAAAGAAAGTAACAATATATTCCTTCTTGACAAATCGATTGTTATATGACATGCCAGTATCTTTGAATTATTTACACTCACGTGAATTCGACTTGAAGGGGTCCACGAAAAATTCTGAAAAGTTGATACGGCCGAGCTAAGACTTTGATGGTCATATTTCTGAAAACAGAATTTAAAAAAGTTAATCCGTTTTCAAGTTCTCGTGTAAACGGCGGCCGGACGGCCGGATAAACGTACAGATCAAGGGCGCATTCTTATAAGTAGCTTTTATGCTAAAGCTCCTAATAATCCTGAATTATGACTTCTTATGATCATGTAACAATGTATGAATTTTCAGTGCACAGGCTTTATTTCTAGGTGTTGGACGAACTCGCCTCTGACGTCAGGCGCTAATTTTTAAAATTAAATTACTCCTAAAATAATAGTGATTTTTGAAAATTTTTTGTGCAGAATTTATTTTTTCAATGTCCTCTATAATTTTAGGACACGTCAGTTGCCCTTGAAATTCAAAGGGGCGATTACAATTTATTCGGCGGCAATTGTTGAGATTAAATGATGTTTTCGACAGGATTTCAGCAAATTTCACATGATGCTTAGACCCTTAACATTTAGGTTTTGAACATTTTACATAAGGAACTTTAAGTTTGTAATCATGCAAAGGATCACGCTAGGTACTTTATGATCATCGAACCTGATAAACCTTGAATAGACACTGTGGTAACAATCAAAACAATTTCTTTTTCAAATCGTTCAAAATAGTCAATCCCACAATGGCTTTGAAAATAACCCTTCTTTATTAGATAGTTGAATTTTCGATTTCAAAAATCTCAGTTTTTAACACCTAAGTATAAACCTCATTTCTACAAATGTTGGGACAGAGTGAAAACATGCGACATAGCAGAAATATTGATACACTGATGTATTAATTCATTTTGTTTCAAAAGAAGATAGTTTATTGGGTAGGTTTTCGAACCTAATAGTAATAAACCAGTTGTAACCCGCGGCTTCTGTTGATGGGAATTACAAAGCAAAAGCAGATAATTTTAAATGAAAACCCCAGAAAGCGCGGAAGAGGGAGGGGGTCGTAGGGGGCTGATTTTTGGCGATTGAGCAGGTCCTTTATTGATAAGCCTGCCCTGAAAATTTCAAATTGCTAGCTCACACCGTCTAGGAGGAGATAGAATTACAGATAAATAAATAAATACACGCAAGAGTTTTAGTATATAAGATATTAGGTTTTTTGCGAACTGGTGGTTGCACTACACTCCAAAAATGTTGGGACAGTGGGCGAATTACCATTGAGTGACATCTTCCTTCCTTCTGATCACGCTTTCTAACCATCAGGAACAGATGATACCAATTTCTGTATCGTTGCAACGGTAATTTGTTGCCATTCCTACTGTACGAAAGTTTTGATGTAACTCCCTGATAATATTTCACCATATATTCTCTATGGGGACAAATGAGGACTGCAGGCAGGCCAATTTAACACCTGAATTCTTCTATGTGAGCGCTGTGGGGTTTAGCGTTATCTTTTTAAAATAGAAAGGGGTGGGTTATAAAAAGATGTCACTGACAAGGCAACATATGTTCTTCTACAATTTCAATATGTTGTTACTTTAAGCATTGAATTGTATTTTTTAGTGTTATGTACCATTTGCTTGAGAAAGAGAAAATGGTTTGATAAATCAATATCTTCTAGACATCCAAGTATATAATCAGAGTTCTTTACTTGAAGTAATAAATATCATGAATAAATACAATCATTATTTAACATATAAATCTTGTGAGTAAATCATAACATCGATGTTTACAGTGCCAGAAATAATATAAGAAGAGAACGTTTTATTTATATTTTCGCCTCTTTATACAATAATGAACGGGGCCCATGCGCAGTTTGCGCGGTAGTTAGGTTTTCATTCAAATCGTTTCGTTTGATGAACTCACATTCTCTCCTTTATCTATAGTTTCGTGATTGATTTATGATAAAAATGGTTGCTCAGACAAAAATGGTCACGTGACTTTTCAGTTCTGGCGTGTGCTCTAAGTGAGCGCCAACAATGCTTAAACGTGCAACAACAATGCATAACTATTTCCAGCGCGAACTCGCATGTTCTCCTTTATTTATAGTGGGATAGGTCTGCAGCTGCTTGCTCTTCAACAAACGATTGCGTGTTCCGTTGTATTTTATCGGTTATGCTATCCAGCGACAAGATAGATAAACCTGCAGACAATTTACTTCTTATTTCCATCAGTTCCCGCCTTTAAATTGTGCGCCCGTATCTCATCTGGTTGATGGTTGCGTAACATTAAACTTTCACGATGTCTTTGAAATACCGCTGTACATAGATTCTTTGTCATGATGTCTGCTTGATATTCTTCAGTTGATCTGTAAACTATGTTAAAAGTACGAGGGGGATTGATAAATAAAGTATCCATGGCTGTAACTTTTTTATTTGTTAACCGATTTTCAAAATTCTTTTTGTAGCTTATACTGACATTTATCCTCTATGTAATGCACTATTCACTTTTAGACATAGTCTCCATCCCTTTCCACTCATTGCGCCAACGCGTGACTAGTTGGATGAAGCCGTCGGAGAGGAATTCCGGAGTTGAATGGCATTGCAGCGGTGGACCTTCTTCTGAAGTACGATAACGTCCGCCCGCACACGAGTCACCACACACAAGGGCGTTGCAGCGCCTACAGTTCGAAGATGAAAACTTGCAGTTCAAAAATGAAAGACTTTGCACATTGCGACTTTCACCACTTCCTAAAGAAGAAAGAGCCCCTTAAGGAACATGAGTTGGTTCTGACGGCAAGGTAAACGCTGCCATTCAATCCTGGTGTCGACAACAACTCCGGAATTCCTCTCCGACGGGTTCACCCAACTAGTCACGCGTTGGCGCAATGCGTGGAAAGGGTTGGGGACTATGTCGAAAAGTGAATAGTGCATTACATAGAGGACAAATGTGAGCATAAGATACAAAAAGAATTTTGAAAATCGGTTAACAAATAAAAAAGTTACAGCCATGGATACCTAATTTATCAATCGCCCCTCGTTTAAGAAGAAATTTTTACGATTAAAATGTTTACTATTACGACTTATTTTTAGATTTTAACCCAATCAATTAAAGTTCTATTATCAGTATAAATATCTATTGGTTTCACCACAAAACATGCGTGATTGAGTTCGTTGAGAAGATCTATGATCCATTGAGTTTCATATGCTGTTTCGCAAAGACTGCTAGCTCGGCTTCCATACTTGAAAGTGCTACTATCTTCTGTTTTGATGAATTCCAATGAAGTGTGCTTCTACCTATTTGAATTAAAAAACCATTAAAAGCACGACAATCTTGAGTACTGCACCACCAGAGGCGTTACAGGGTTTTAACTGTCCTTCTTGATTTGACAATATTCTAATGTCCTTTGTTCTCTGCAAATACCTCAATATTCTTTTTAATGCAATATAATGTATATACCGAGGATTTTTAGAATACTGAGATAGCTTATTGAACACATAAGATATATCTGGCCGTGTGCATTTAGCTAAATATCTGATTCTAATTAAGATCTCCTGATCGATTTCTGTGTCTACTGCTGGTGATTCTTCCCACTCGCCTAAATTCACATCATTGGATCCAGGCATAGCAACTTCACGGCATTTTTCCATACCAAACTTCTGTAAGATCTTTTTTACATATTTACTTTGACTAAGTATAATTCCACATTCCGTTTTAGATATACAACTGCGCGCCAAAAAATGGAATAAGTGGATTCAGTTGTCAACGATCTGTATTCATTCCTCTGTAGCAAAAAACTATTTAAATATAATGCAAAATCTTTAAAAGATCTATAATCTACAGTCTTTTAGCTTAAAAAAAGTCAAAAATACATAAAATTTAAGTTTCAGTTTTTATTGAATAAATTATTTTTTGTTGACAAAATAATGGCATTTGTCATTTTCTATGACAACATAATGGAATATTGTTATTGTTATAATATTGGGAACAAAAAAACAATTAAATAAGGTATACTGGCTTTATTTTAATTAATATTTTGTTGCACCACCCTGAGCATCAATAACTGCTTGAATACGATGTGGCATTCAGCTAACCAATTTCTTACAATGTTCCGGAGTAATTCTTTTCCATACTTGTAACAATTTCTCCATTAGTTGGCAACTGTTGTTGGTTTCTGCTCAGATAAAGTCTTTTTAGCTTCACCCCACAGCTGTTCTATGTGGTTAAGATCGGGGGAATTCGGCGGCCAATTTAACACTGTAATATTATTGGAGTTTAACCATGCTTTCACTGTTTTCGCTACATGACAAGGAGCATTATCATGCTGGTAGATGAAATACCGATCCCCAAACAGTTCTTCAACGGATGGTATTAAAAATACTCTAAAACCTCTTGATAAACTGCTGCGTTTACGGTGGTGTTAATAAATACCAGTGATCCTACGCCGTATGAACTCATGCAACCCCAGATGAGAACGGATGCTGGAAACTTAACTGATGATTTCATCGTGTTTGGAAGATATGCCTCTTGTTTTTTACGCCAAACACGGGTTTCCTGATCTCCGTAGGTTACACAAATTTTAGATTCGTCACTAAAAATCACTTAAGACCAGTCGTCACTGAACAATGGGCATGTTCTTTGCACCATTCCAAGCGCACTTGCTTTTGCTTTTTAGAAAGCAGCGGTTTAATTTTGAGCATACGACATTCATAGGCCATTTCATGCAATCTTCTCAATGTTGTTCGAAGAGATACATTTACTCCTTTTTCTTTCCACATGGTGTGAAAATTTTTCGAGGTTTTGAAACGATTATCTTGGACGATCCTTTTACGTTCACGCTCGCTCGTTACTCGTTTTCGACCACATTTGTAACGATTATTGCAAAACCCAGAACCATTATAAAACTTTTTAAGCACTTTGGATACTGTAGACTGGTGGCATTATATAATTTTTTCTACATCAGCTTGCGTTTTTCCTTCGTTTATTAAGGAAACTATCACTTTTTTTTATCAATCGACAAATCAGTTTTTGCAGTCATTTTTCTCTTAAACAGCGTCACAACTGTTGAAGAATCAGTGGTTTGATTATGCAAATTATTTTAGCATTGTTCACGTAATATTTTAAGGGTGGGTGAGCTTTGTAACAGACTATTCCATTATTTTGTCACAAGAAATTATGTATGCCATTTTTTTGTCAAAAAGAAATAATTTTTTTCCAAAAACCTAGAAATAGCTTTTATATTTCTATACGATTTTCTGCAAGTAAAAACATTATAGATCATAAATCCTTCAAAGATTTTACATTATATTTAAACAATTTAGTGTAATAGATGAATGAATACAGGAACGTTAATAATCAAGTCCACTATTCCATTATTTTGGCGCGCAGTTGTATTAATACTCAAATATTCTGATCCTTCTCCAGTTTTCTTCGATTTGACCTTCCTTCCCAATAGCTTAGTTACGTCTGAAAGGGTTTCTTCAGTCCTCGTAATAACCAGAAGATCGTCCACAATAAACACCTATGATAACAATCTCATCATTGATTAGTCCTTTAAAAATACATGGATCTGAGTGTATTGGCCTTAACCCTAGACTATAAAATATCTTCGATAACTCTTCATACCACAGTCGACCTGATTCCGGTAACCCGTACAAACTTTTCCTGAGTTTCAGAACATTTCCTTTCCCAATGTCCAATTGTTCTGGTGGTAACATATATACCTCTCTGTTTAAATGTGCATGTAAGTAAGCAGTTACGATATTTAATAAGGAATAACAGTATCCTTGTGACGCTGTTAAAGCTAGTAGGACTATAATGGACTCTATTCGGACGACTGGACTATATGATTCGTCAAAGTGCAATCCAGCTCGTTGTCCTCTTCCATTTGCCACTAGTCGAACCCTACATTTGATAACTCCTGACGTCCTTTTTTGAGTAAATATCCATTTGCTCCTGATCGGTTTAATATCCTTCTCCATCGGTACAATTTCCCAAACCTTGTGCAATTCCATGGATTTCAATTCCTTATCCATAGCTTCCAACCATTTTTTTTTTATTCTCTGATTTGGTGACATTACGATATGTGCTCGATCTCTCTTCTGAAGGCTAAGATCAAAAACCCTCACCGGTGAGAGAATGATGACGTATTTTCTCACTGGGCTAACCGTCTTTTTCTCGGTGAGGACGGTGAGACTAACCGGTTAGGCATAGCAGCACTAACTGGCGTTTCTGACCGCGTTAAAATGACGTCACAGTTTTCTCACCGGGATTTCTGACCGACCAAACGCTAACTCTTCTCACCGGTGAGAGTTTTTGACCTTAGCCATAATAATTTGCGCGATATATCTGTCTGTAGGCTTCCGTTCCCTTGACGAACGTCTTACATCCTGTTCCCTTGACCTTTCTTCACACGCTTCTATTTCCTGTTTTCTCTTCAATTCTATAACAGACTTCGTCCTTCATTTCTTTCTTCCGCGCCTTTGAGTACCTGATGAACATGTCGGATTGTTTCCCTCTTCTGTCCTCATGTTTTCGCTGTCGATCTGATTATCAACTTGGCAATTCCCTTTGTTAGCGTCAACGTCAACGCCAACATCAACGTCAACGTCAGCGTCAAAGTCTTCATCTTGTACTCCTGTTTCGACTACCAAGTGTAAATGTGAAAACGTCAATGTTATCTTCCTTGACTTCTGTTAATCCAAAATTAGTCTCTGTAAATACAACATCTCGAGAAATAATTACGTTCTCTGATTAAATGTTATAAATACGATATGCTTTCTTTGGGACAGAATATTCAATGAAAATACCTAAATTATCCCTCGCATCGAATTTTCTTTTTCCAGGTTTTACATTTTTGTAACAAACGTGACACCCAAATATCCTTACGTGTCTGCCCGTACGGCTTACACCCGCACCATATCTCAATGGGCGTTCTAGTTTTTCCCTTCACCTTCGTACGATCGTGTAAATAAGTTGCTGTCGCCATCGCTTCTGCCCAGAATTTCTTCGGAAATTGACCGCTTATGAGTAATGTCCTTCCTCTCTACGCAATTCCGTTGCTTGAGGGACTATACGGTGTGGACAGCTGTTGCATCTGTATATCCTTATGTTCACAGAGATGCTTCAGTTTTTCATTAACAAACTCCCTTCCATTTTCGGTGCGGATTCTGCGTGTCGTCATCCCAGTTTGTTTTTCTCTGTAAATGATCCAGTTTATAATTTTTTTCTGCAACTTCGTCTTTCGACTTTACTGCATCAAAAAAACGACGTCGACTGTAGTCATCAATTATGATTAACGCATCCGCATCAGGCCACATAAGTCTATGTGTAGTAATTCTATTATTTTATTCGATTGAGGGTCTACTACGCCTGGGAATGGTCGTCTTCTGATTTTGGACGCCAAGCATGAGTCACATGTCACTTTGCTCTCGTTTAATTTTCCCAAACCATCTAGTTATCATACATTCTTCAGTTCTTAGCCTTGTATCATTCCTTGATTGGATCTGAACGTGAAAATATTTATCTCTAAATTCGCCTGATGCAATTATCCGTCCAGTTTGATATTCAAGAACTGTAACTCCAATGTTCTCAAACAGGACTTTGTGTCTCTTTTGCACAAGTTTCGGAACTCACAGCATCAAGATTCTTCCTCAACTCTGGTACATATAGGACATCATCCATCCGGATTCGTTACATTTCTCCATTCACCTCGATCTGAATTGTGAGCTCTGATATGACCTCCCATTTCGGACATGATCTCTGTTTTTCCGTTCGCCATTTCTATGCGACATTTATGCTCTCTTAAATTCCTCAGTTGATTCTCTGAGTTATACATATGTGAGGTGCAGGCTGAATCCACAATCCAATCAGTAAAAGTATCATCATATTTTTCTATATCCGCTCCCTTTTGGTCGGTTGCCGAGAATGCACCTTCGCTCAATGACGCTGTCAAAGAGGACTCATGGTTTTCTATTAATAGTATTTGCTTCGTAGAAGGCGTAACTTTCCTTGGGGTTCTCTTCTTATTTTGGTCTTTATTCTTCCACGAATCTCTGGACGTATCCTTCACCTTGGACTGTAAATGACAATCCTTCACCTTAGACTGTAAAGGACAATCCTTCATGGTATGTCCGATTAAACCACAGGAATAACACTTTATCTTCCTTCGAGCTTCGTTAGCATGGAATGCTTTATCCTTTCCTTCCAGAATAAGCCTCCGTTACAATCTCAGGAGAACTTCTCTGGTTTCTGTTAAGGTAATTTCTTTGATAGCTAAAATTGCCGTAGCAGCCTTACTATATCTAGGTGGCAGCCCGTTAATCAGAAGTTGATGAATTCATCATCGGGTGTGTTTGAACCCACTTCATCCAATTCATTACATTTGCTTTCGCTCTAGTGATGTATTCGTCAATGCTTTCCAATTCTGTCTTACGCATTCCTGCAAGTTCGATCTTCAGACGTAACCGTCTCTGCCTATCCTGGCCAGCAAAACGCAGTCTGAGATTCTCCCATGTCTGCTTTACACTCACTGTGCCTCTGAGCGCCCCTCATTTCTTCCCGAGATACGTTCAGCATAATTATTGCATAAGCTAAATCATTCCACATCTCCCATTCTTTCCATGCAACGACTGCATTAGTATTCGTGTCTATTTTTTCAGGTTCATCTTCTTTGAGTACTGAAAGTAGATGTTTACCTCTTAAGATGGATTCGATTCTTAGACCCAAATATGAATAATTCTTAGCATTTAAGGGTTCGATCTTCACTTGATAACCCTCCATATTCTTGCGATATATAAACAACGTTAAGAGGAAAAAATATTAATGTCTGTGCTGATTTCCTGTATGCTATCAAAAACCTTAGCTCTGCCACCACTCTGTTTTTACTTTAAGCATTGAATTGTATTTTTTTAGTGTTATGTATCATTTGCTTGAGAAAGAGAAAATGGTATGATAAATCAATATCTTCTAGACATCCAAGTATATAATCAGAGTTCTTTACTTGAAGTAATAAATATCATAAATAAATACAATCATTATTTAACATATAAATCTTGTGAGTGAATCACAACATCGATGTTTACAGTGTCAGAAATAATATAAGAAGACAACGTTTTATTAATATTTTCGTCTCTTAATATAATAGGTTTGCAGCTGCTTGCTCTTCAACAAACTACAATAACTGTAGTTTCTGTTGTATTTTATCGGTTATGCCATCCAGCGACATGATAGATAAACTTGCGGACAATTTACTTAAATAGAAAATTTTTCCTTTATTTTTTTTGACAATTTACTTATTATTTCCATCACAATATAAGCTTGTATGTTAATGGTGCCATTGCAGATATGCAAGTTTCCCATCTATTGGCATTCATGCAGCCCCAGACCATTATTGAAGCTGGCTTCTGTAAAAGTCAACCAAATGGGTGGAATTACACTTTCCTGCACACTTTTTGCCAAACTTTTATGATTTTCACCGAAATTCACCCAAATGGGTGGATTTACAGTTTCGTGCACACTTTTTGCCAAACTTTCAACATGTTGGTAACATGTAGGATTGTCCTTTTCATCTTTGGTCCTAAGTACACGCCGACGATTTTTGCTTACAACAACTGTATACGTAGATTCATCGGATCACAAAACACGTCGCCACTGGGCGTTAGTTCACTCCAGGTGGGAGCGTTCCCAAGCCAGGCACCTAAGTTTCTGCTGTGCGTTTACAAACACCTTTCTATTGCATAATTGAGCTTCAACTTATATTTTGTGATTTAGCGACGAGCGATATTCAACGATAGAGGTTTTCGATAAAATCCTCGAGGCCATTTCGCAATTTCTGTCACTATTGTATGTCTATTTTTAATGCATTGATATCTGAAAACCCGAAGATCACGACCAGTGAGAATTTGTCTTCATCTTTGCCCTTTATGAACGGTGGTATTTCCACTTGTCCTGTACTTATTAATAATATTATGAACTGTAAATGATGGAAGTCAAAATTCCTGGCTATTTCACGCTGCTTCTAAATTGTTGAATTATTCTATACGCATATCTTGCCTTGACCCATGTTGTCGTGTAAATGATTGGCCGCACATTGCAGTTGGCATTTAAAAACGGTAAAGTAATGACTTAATGTTCTCCAGAAGTTTCGAGGATATTCATGTCATTTCTTTGGCTTCCGGTGCCGTCATTTCCATCCGTCCCATCTAGTATGATGCATGTTACCAAAGGCAATTTCATTGAAAAATTATATAGGACCGAAAAGAGATGGGCATTTATAAATTGTACATACTTTACTTCAGTCACTTCAAACGCATTTATTAGGAGCTTTAGCATAAAATCTACTTATAAGAATGCACCCTTGGTCTGTACGTTTAACCGTCCGTCCGGCCGTCCGCCGTATGCACGATAACTTGAAAACGGGTTAACTTTTTCAAATTCTGTTTTCAGAAATATGACCATCAAAGTCTTAGCTCGGCCGTAACAACTTTTCAGAATTTTTTGTGGACCCTTCAAGTCGAATTCACGCGCTAAAAGAGTGTGTGTAAAGAATACAAAGAAAATGGCATGTCATATAACAATCGATTTATCAAGAAGGAATACATTGTTACTTTCTGTTCATCTTTTAAGTTTTATTGACATCGGCGAGCGCACGATAAATCGCTTTGTCGACGCACGATTGCTCAAGTGCTCATAATCTATATTATTCAATAGCGAAAGAATGGAGCTACTTATTGGTTTTATAATGTCTTAACTGTGTACCCCTTCATAATTTCTACATTTTTTGAGGTAGAAGGTTGAAATTCGAAATGTGGCTTACTCTGGGCATGTGCACCTTCATTATTTAATTTGGTTTTGATTGGTACACTTGGATCGGAATTACGGTGGTGGGATTCAGAGAGGGCAACATATATGTGCTATTTGGGTACGTAAAGGCGTAAAATTCAGTATCCAGATTCCTCTAGGCTAGATCTACATTACTATAATATTTTCGCCTAGGTATTCGATTGAGGTCGGATTTGCCGGGGTGGTAGTCACCTGGTCTTTGGAACAATGCCAACATATGGCTTGTGATATATCATACGTTCAGAAATTATGAGAAAGGAAAGAAGATACGAGGTTTTATATACTTTTTACATATTACGTTCGAAAAAATCAATTTATTGATTAAAAAAAACTTGGGGAGAGTTAAACAGTGCAAACAAAGGGGTAAAAATAGTGCTTCACCCTTCTCGGGAGGCGAGGGGGGGGGGGGTTAATTTCTTTTAATAAATGTATAAATGTATTTCTGCTTCACTGCTAAAGCTCCTCCTTGGAATGTTTACAAGATTTTATTATTTTTCATTTTGCTAATATATACATGTATTTAGTCAATTATGTTTTATTTGCATTTTTCATATTGTCCCAACTTTTATGGAATTGGGTATTGCATATATGAAGTCAACTCCACAAGCACACGGAGTTATTGAAAACTTATTTATTATTTAACTTCTTGATGTTGTTCTGTTTAACCTGCAACTGAAAATATCCCGGGCACCGGGTGCCGCTGCTAGTAACTAATAGATTCCGTGTTTTGTTTAGGCTAGATGCAATAAAATAAAGCATTAAATAAATACTTTCATATATTGTGTACAGAATTGTTAAATAAAATTTGCAAAATACTGTAACGCAATATAAAGGTCATTTTTCATTTCAATTTATCTGCATACAGGGTGTATTATGAAAGTAATGCGCATAATTTTATTGTGACGCGACTATTCATCACAGCGCGCTCGGACTGGTCGAATAATGTGACGGGGGGTATGCCCTTCCAAACGCGCCCGTTCTCAGTTCGTTCCGAGCAGTAGGAGCGGTAGGACGCGTCTTCGCACGAAGTCTGTTTTTCGATTGTGTCACAGCACGATGGAGCGTTCGCTGGAACAGCGGTACGCGATCAAATTTAGGGTGCGGCTTGGGAAGACTGCAACAGAAAATGACATTAAAGACGTCTTCTAGCTCCACCACGACAATGCCCCTAGCCACACGGCCTTCGTCGTCACCAACTTCCTGACCCGGAGCAAGACCCCCGTTGTGCCCAGCCTCCTTACAGCCCTGACTTGGCTCCGTGTGACTTTTTTTTGTTCCCTCGACTGAAGAGAGAGCTGAAGGAAAAGCACTGGGAATCGGTGGAGAACATCCAAGCTCATGTTACAAGGTTCCAGGCGTGGCAGAATCGTCTCCGCAAGTGTATTGATGCAGGAGGAGACTATTTTGAAGAATTTTAACCATTTGTACCAAGCGGATCAATAAACCTTTTTTTCCCAGAAAATGCGCATTACTTTCATAATGCACCCTGTAATATTCATGATATTCATAGCACCATAGAGATGTGAGAATAGCATCATGAAACTCTTCTGACATACTTATTTCAGAAGTATATAACTTCTGTATTATTGTTTGAAACGGGAGAATGTCAAAAGAGTATGGAAAAAGAGTACAGGGTGTTTCTAAATTTTCTCCCGTATTATAAATGTTTATTACTCAAAACCTATTACAGATTTTAACGTGATTTTTTTTTATTCACAAAGAAAAACTCAAAAAGTTTCTTAGCATGCCTTAATAAATTTCAATGTGCCCTTCTATTTATTGCGTGAAGGACGTCAAAGCAAAATTCGATTTCCTCCCATGTTCGGGCTACCATTTTGGAGCGGTTTAATGCATGATCGAGTAATCGGACCTTTCTTTTTCGCTGAACACACCATTACCGCTGCAACTTACCTAGATATGCTGGAGAAATACCTGATTCCACAGGTGGAAGAACTGCAGCCTAATATAGTCTACCAACAAAATGGAACACCCCCTCACTGGGGAATGCAAATTAGGCAGTGCCTTCATATGATACGAACTTTCCCAGATGATGCATTGGAAAGCGTGGGCCAATCCCTTAGCCCCCTCGCTCACGCGATGCGAACCCTCTGGATTTTTTATACTGGGGATATGTGAAAGACAAAGTGTACAAGACAAACGTTGATGACATTGAACCTCTCAAGAACAGAATAATTGAAACAATCGCTGTAATCACACCCAAAACGCTAGCCCGAACATGGGAGAAAATCGAGTTTTGCTTTGACGTTCTTCACGCCATAAATGGGGCGACATTGAAGTTTATTAAGGCAATGGGAAGAAACTTTCTAAGTATTTCTTTGTGAATAATAAAAATTACGTTAAAATTTATAATAGTTTTTGAGTAATAAACATGTACGAGGGGCGATTGATAAATAAGGTCTCCATGGCTGTAAGTTTTTTATTTGTTAACCGATTTTCAAAATTCTTTTTGTATCTTATACTCACATTTGTCCTCTATGTACCGCACTATTCACTTTTCGACATAGTCTCCATTCTTTTCCAAGCATTGCGCCAACGCGTGACTAGTTGGGTGAGGAATTCCGGAGTTGTTGTCGACACCAGGGGCGCGTTCCTCGACATTGTCCTAAAACGAAACAATCTGACGTCTTCGTTATTCGCTGGCTGTGATGGTATTGTTGAATCTGCATACGAAGATAGCAGTCATCCGTTCGTCTTGAAAACGAACGCATGAATCTTCCAACTGATTTCATCATATTTTATTAAGCCAAGGCTCTTTATAGGGCCACATTTCTTTACGAAATAGATTGCCAAAATAAAAATTTAATCTAAAACATAAAAATGCCTGCAGCAATTATTCATTTATGCTACTTTAGAGTGTTTAAACTATAAAATATTTATGGAAGGACAACGTATAAAAGCAATAATGTGTAATAAAAATTTATTAACCTCAACTTGAATTAGTTCCTGAATTGTACATATTCATTTATAGTTTTCTTGAACACAAATTGAAGTTTTGAAATACCTTCCAATTTTTAAGAGTTTCTTTGGTTTTTTTTTGGTTTTTTTTCTTTTTGTTCCTTCCACCAGTGTTTTATAGCCTATTTAATTATTGTTAAGTTAATAAAGTTTAATTACTAATTATTATAATATATTTAACCAAGCAAATTGTCACAAAGCCAATATAAATATTTTAAATTTAGCGATTTAATTATTTCAAGAAATAAATTCCGAAAGTATTCTGTGTGAAATGAAATAAGGCGATAATGTGTATTGGTATATGAATTTTATTCAACAAATTTATTTCATCCACACTTTACATTTTATGCAGCTTTTTGCGAATGTATTTTGCAGAAATAAAATTTATTCTATCGAACTAAAAATGCATTTTGTAGAATAAAAATTCTAACTTGCAAAAAAATAAAAATATGTTTATTCCGACATTAAAATTCAGGTTTTAAAATACAATTTTTGCGATTTCTTAAATGGATCCTTCAGATTTAAAAACGCTGTTTGAAAAATTAAAAATGCAAATTGTGAAATAAAACATGTATTTTGCAAAGTACAACATGTATTTTCAAACTAAAACAAGAAGTTAATCCTCGCGAGGAAGATATATGAAAGTGGCGGATGCCCTGATATCATCTTTTTTTACCCTTTTACCTCACTTTTAACCCCCCTCCCCAATTTTTTAGATTGAAAAATTGATTTTCTTGAACGTAGCATTTAGAAAGTCTAAAAGAGCTCTATCTTCTTTTGTTTCTCGTAATTTCCGATAGAATGATATATGACATGCAATATGTTGCCATAGTTCTAAAGACCAAGTAACTGCCACCCCCATAATTCCCATCCCATTGGGACAATTTGGCCCAAACTTCAAGTAATGTTGATCTTGCTTAGAGGAATCTACATACCGAATTTCACTCCTTTTGGTTCCTTCTAATTTCCGTCCCCGAAACTCCGACCCCAGTGGACCAATCAAAATTAAACTAAATAGTGTATGTGCGCATGGCCATTCCGAATTTCAGCCTTTTACCTCAAAATGCGGAAATAATAAATGAAGAGGACGGACGGATGGACGGACATTGTGAAAACAATAAGTAGCTTCATTCTTCCGCCACGTAATAATGTAATTTGCAATAAAATTAAAAAAACTGTATTTTGCGAAATAAAAAAAACACAAAAACTTTTCAAATTCAACTGAGCAAAAATGAGCTTTTAAAAGGGGGTAAATAATGGATAATAAGTTGGTAAGGATGCTTTTTACTCATTTTTTAATCCCCACCTTTTGATGTTACTTATCCTCGACGGTTCACCTCCTCGACGTTTTAAGCTTCTACGTTAGTCCCTTTTTTATCCCATTTTTAATTTCGCTTTAATAGGCCAATTTCCTTAAATGAAGGGAATATAAATTGGAAATAAAAAAAATGAGATAGAAATGGGCAGAGAAAAATGTAAAATAAAATGTGGGATTAATAGTAGCATATAAAATTTATGATAAAAAGCGAGGTTAAATAGTAAAAGATAACAAATGGGGCCAAAAAGTGGGTATTTGCTTTGGAAATAAAAATGAGTTAAAACTTGGGACTAATTGTTAGGGATAAAATTGAGGGTAAACAACGGGGTAAAAACTGGGATCATAAAATGGAAATTAACAAAATGGGGTAAGAATTATTCCTCCCAATTTCTTATTCTTTCTATACACAATTCCCCCCTTCAATCTTAGGATTTGAAAATTCCACAAGTAGGTCTTTTTATTTTGGAAAATATGTTTTGTTTCACAAGCTGCATTTTTAATTCTGCAAACTGCATTTTTTTTATTTTGGAAAATTCATTTAAGAATTCGTAAAAAGATAATTCAAAAGCTGAATTTAAATGTCAGAACCTACATATTTTAATTGGCAAAATTATTCTAAAAAATGCATTTTATAAATCTGCAGAATGCATTATTAATTTGCAAACAGCATTTTTAAATTTGAGGAATCCATTTAAGAATTCGCAAAAAAATTGTATTTTACAACCTGAATTTTAATGTCGGAATACACATTTTTATTTTTTTTTGCAAATTACATTTTTTATTTCTGCAAAATACATTTTTAATTCTGTAAGTTGCATTTTGAAAAATAAAAAATGCAGTCGCAAAGAGCTGCATGAAATGTATAGTGTAGATGAAATAAATTTGTTAAATAAAATTCATATATCAATACACATTATCGCCTTTTGGAATTTATTTCTTCAAATAATTGAATCGCTAAATGTAAAATATTTATATTGGCTTTGTGGCAATTTGCTTGGTTAAATATTTTAAAATAATTAGTAATTAAACTTTATTCACTCAACGAAAATTGCCTATAAAACACTGGCTGAAGGAATAAAAAAAACAACAACAACAAAACAATAGAGCTTAAAAATTGGAAAGTATTTCAAAACTTCAATTTATGAAAACTATAAATGAATATGTGCAATTCAGAAACTAATTTTTGTTGAGGTTAATAAAGTTTTATTACAAACTATTACTTGTATACGTTATCCTTCCATAAATATTTTATATAAATATAGTCTAAACACTGTAAAGTAGCAAAATATGAATAATTGCTGCAGGCAAATTTATTTTGACAGTCTCTCTCGAATAGAAGTGTGGTCCTGTAAAGGGCCTTTACTTAATAAAATACGATGAAATCAGTTGGAAGATTCATGCGTTCGTTTTCACGACGAACGGACGACTGCTGTTTTCGTCTATCAATGCTATAAACGCTGCAGACGTAATTATGACGTTTAATCGTTGCAACTTCACCAACACAGCCAGCGAGTATCGAAGACGAACGACAATGTCTCTGACGTCAGATCGTTTTATTTCAATGTCGAGGAACGCGCCCCAGGAGTGAATGGCAGCGTTTACCTCGCCGTTAGAACCAACTCATGTCCCTTAAGGGGCTCTTTCTTCTTTGGGAAGTGGTGAAAGTCGCAATGTGCAAAGTCTTTCATTTCTGAACTGCAATTTTTCATCTTTGAACTGTAGGCGCTGCAACGCCTCTGGTGTGTGGTGACTCGTGTGGGGGCGGACGTTATCGTACTCCAGAAGAGGGTCCAAAGCTGCCATTCAATCCTGGTGTCGACAACAACTCCGGAATTTCTCTCCGACGGGTTCACCCAACTAGTCACGCGTTGGCGCAGTGCGTGGAAAGGGATGGGAACTATGTCGAAAAGTGAATAGTGCATTACATAGAAGACAAATGTGAGTATAAGATATAAAAGAATTTTGAAAATCGGTTATAAAATAAAAAAGTTACAGCCATGGAGACCTTATTTATCAATCGCCCCTCGTATAATGTGAGAGATAATTTAGAAACACCCTGGATTTACAAAATCATTGTTAGCATATTTTCCTAGAAAGTGCTTAAGTGATCGGTTTGTCCAGCTGTCCATCCGTCCGTCCGTCCGTCTGTAGACACAATTCCCACAATTCATTGCGTTGCAATAGAAAGAGTGCATGTATTGAATTGCTGGAAGACACGAATTATCCTCGCATTCGGGAAAACGCGTTCCCTAAACGTTAATGATATGGTGCGCGTGCAAGGTGCACGTGTTTAATGATTATTGAAAGGAAAGATCGGTCTCTAAGTCAAAGAGAATTTTTTTATTCCTAAGAGTTTAGTATTTATTACGATAACTTGAAAACGAATTAACTTTTTGACAGTCTGTTTTCAGCAATCCATTAATATTGGACACAGCATGAAGAAGTACAAACGTGCGATAGCCGGAATATGTACAAGCTCTAATGGTACGTGCTTTAATGGTGCCATTAAGATATCCCCTTAAAAATTTTCTATAGCCATATATGGCATGTAATATGGTCACCGACAACTACCATCAAGGTCGAGTGGCGCTACTGTCGTTTCAGCTTTAATGGCCATGCAGTGAGGCAGTTAGCCAGCCAGCTCCAGGAACGCGTGTTGGGAAAAACGAAACGTGTAGAAATTTACCAAACGTTAACTAGCAAATTCTGCTGAAGCAAAAGCAAACTACTATTTTTAACAGAAAATGGTACCATATTGTGTTCCAAGATGTTCTGGCCGTTATGGGCGAGAAAAAAGATTTGCTTTCATAAATTTCTTCGAAACAAAGCCCTCTATTTGGAATGGATGGTGAAGTTGAAAATGGGGAAAAAACCCTAGGCATTTTAAATATATACTGAATAATCAAGAAGCTTCACCGGTATTGAATAAAGGTTATTACAAGCATCTATAATGTATGTACTGTAAGGAAATGGATAAATGAATTCCTGTCTGAATGTGGCAGGGGTCGGACTAAACGTAGGATTCTTAAAAAGTAGGTGATCGTACGAAGGCTATTGAAACATCTAATGAAAGTACAAGTACTACCTACTAAAAAGAAGTACTTGTACAACTCCTATCATTTCAGCGCAAAAATTTCCGAGATACATTGACTAAATACGGTAGAAAGTTGCTAGGAAATGGGTCTCTCAAGGGAATAGGAGGGGGAGTTCAAACCGTACGTATTACATGTAATCGTACAACGCGTCATACGAAGGTGATCGAATCATCAAACAAGAGTTCAATGGGGGGGTAACTATAATAATGATAATAACAATTACACCCGTAGGCGCTAATTCCTACTTCCTATCAGCGCAGTAGTGAGAAAATCTTGGGCCCTGGGCAAATCAGCTTTTATGGGGCCCTAAACAAAATTTATCCAAAAAGAAATTTTACATAGACCTATCCAAAATCCAGGTATTGTCCATATGTACCAATTATTACTTCACAGAAAATAAATGTGACATTTTAGACTGGGACCATACATTGAATGGGAGCCGCTATCTACAGGGAGCCCCGGGCAGATGCCTAGGCGCCCCCCCCCTCACTACGGCCCTGCTTCCTATACATCTTATGCATCCAGCGACTAAATCGGACCCACAGCAAATCTCTTATCACCCACGTGGGGTTAATAAAACATGGAATTATGCTAACCTTTTTCTGTGTGATTCGCCATCTGAATATTTATGGAAATGAAACGAAATTTTCACGAATACAAAACAAACAGTTTTAAAGGGAAATAAGTAAAAATGCTTGCTTTAACACGGCCTTTCAATGATAAGTCTACGAGAGCTGCTGCCGCCTGCCTCACTGCATAGTGCAAAATTTTCTCGCTTGGAGGTGTTAGTTGAATCTGACGGTGATTATATCAAACAAATCGTCATAACATATCATGAACGAATATATATGAGTAACTAGTGATAGCAGATATTGGTCTAATGACACGTTTACGTGCAAGGATGTCTCATGAATGAATATAACGCGTAAATAATGTTAGTGTCAATAGTTTAGTAGTACGTGTTTTAAAGGTACCAAATGATACCATTGGAACTTTTAAAGTTAAGATATGGCATGTAATATATAAAAAAACTCGTAACAACGTGTCATGAGTGACTATAACGAGTAAATAATGATAATGGTTATTGGTTTAGTAGCACGTGCTCTAATGGTGCCATATGATGCCATATGGTACCATTGGAACTTTCAATGATAAGATATGGCATGTAATATATCAAACAACTCGTAACTACATGTAATGAGTGAATATTACGAGTAAATAATGATAATGGTTATTAGTTTAATAGCACGTGCCCTAATGGTGCCATATGATGCCATATGGTAATATTGGAACTTTCAATGATAAGATATTGCATGTAATTAATCAAAACACTCGTAACAACGTGGCATGAGTGAATATCACGAGTAAATAATGATAATGATTATTTGTTAAGTAGCACGTGCCCTAATGGTGTCATATGAAAGCATGTGATATCATTGGAAGTTTCAATGCTAAGATATGGCATGTAATATATCAAACACCCCGTAACAACGTGTCAAGAGTGAAAATATCGAGAAAATAATGATAGTTGGAATTGGTTTTGTAGCACGTGCTGTAATGGTACAATATACTTTTGTTACAACTTTCAATGCTAAGATATAGGATGTAATATATCAAACAACTCCTTACGAGTTGTTAGATCTATTGTTATCCATAGCTTATTTGTATCAAGAGCATAATGCTCTTAGGCTTAATGGTAGCTAAAATTCATTACTGTTATATATATTGCTAATTAATAGTAGTTAATCTCTTGCTTCAATAGTATATGATAACTTAGCAGCATTTTAGTAATTTAATATGAAAAAATAATTGATGCTTAAACACAATGCTTCAGCAACCGAGGTTCACTTCGTTTAACATTATGTGGGAATTCTTACAAATCAAAGAACTTTTATTTTTAGGGTTTTAGCATCTCATCTAAAACCCTATTAACGATGGTACAGATGTATGTAACATGTATGTCACACGCCATAACTTTTGAAAGGATTGATCTAGAGGCTTGAAATTTTCTACACACGTAAGCCCTATACAGATGACGGAGCGAAAAATATAGCGAATCCTCTAGGGTAGACAAAACCATGTATTTTTGTGGTTTCCCCACCTGACTTTCTTTCAAGTCTATGGAGTTTTGATTGCGTTTGAGAAATTTGTGCACTCAGAGTTTTACTGTTTGACGTCAGAATTTAAGGAACTCTGTTTGAAGTATAGCGAATCCTCCCGCTACTGCTCGTAATATTTTGAGGCCATAACGTTTTAAAGGATTGATCTAGAGGCTTGATATTTTCTACACACGTAGGCCCTATATAGAGGACGGTGCAAAAAATATAGCGAATTCTTTAGGGTGGCCCGGGGACACTCAGGGGCCACTTGTATGAATTTCATGGTTCCTTTATTATCTTTTGAACAGAGAGGGCAAAATTCTTGAAATTTTGTAAATTTGTAATGCTATTCGAAAAAATAAAACTAATATACAAGAAAAGTGAGATAAGTCTCCAGGGCCCCACCGGAGGTTCCGAAGCACCAAATACAATTGAAGCTATAACATTTGAACGGAACGATCTAGGAACCAGAAATTTTATTTATTTATAGTGTGCTACTAAAAATATAGCAAATATAGAAGGAAGCTGATATAAGCCTCTAGAATCCCTCCAGGGGTCTCGAGGCACTAAATACAATTGAAGCTAAAATATTTGAATGGACAGGCCTAGGAACCTGAAATTTTCTATATCCAGAGTGTGATACTAAAAAAAATTGCAAAAATGTAAAAAAAGTAACATAGGCCCTGGCAGAGCTCTACAGGCCCCAAAGACAAGTAAAGGTACAAGTTTTAAACGAAAAGGTCTAGAAATCTGAAATTTTGTTTACTTATAGAAAATTACTTAAAAATATAGCTAATATACACTAAAAACTGGTATAATGCTCTTGGGTCTCGACAGGAGACCTGAGCCCCCAGTCACAAATCAAGCTATAACTTCTGAACCGGAAGTCCAGAAATCTGAATTCTGGCATATTTATGATGTGTTACTTAAAATTTTAGCTCTTGTACACTAAAACTTACATATCCTTTGGGGCCCTGGCAGGGGCTCTAGACACAGAGCTATAATGTTTAAACGAACAGGCTTAGAAATCTGAAAAACTGGTATCAGGCTCTTAGGTCTCCACAGGGACCATGACGCCCAAATCACAAATAAGATCTAACATTTGAATAGTGATAAGGCCTAAGAACTTGAAGTTTTATATTTTTACAGTGCATTACCTAAAAATTATAGACAATATACAAGGACACAATATACCTTGTATAGGCCTTGGGGCCCCTGGCGGCTTCAAATACAATTGAAGCTGTAAAATGTGAACGGAAAGGCCTACTGTCCTGAAATTTTGTTTAATCATAGTGTGATATTTAAAAATTTAGCTAATCTATATTAATAATTCTATAACTCTCTTTGCAGAGGCCTTGCGGCCTCAATCTGATATCAGGCTATAAATTTAAAACCAGAAGTCTAGAAACCTGAATTGTTTTACATTTAATTATTTATTTATTTATTTATTTATTTATAGTAATAAAGAGTACAAAAAATGAAAATAGTAATAAAGTGATAATGATAATATTTGCAGTAACCGTAGTAATGGTGCCCCCTGAGTCCAGAATGGTCAGAGACCGAAGGATTAGGTCTCAGCGGGTACCAAGACTGTTGAAATATAACAAATTGTAACTTAACATATAACAAGTTGTTAGCAAAATTAAACACAAACAAATTAAGATTTTAAATAACCAAGAACAGCAAGAATCTGTATAAGATATACAATTTCTCTGTCTTTAACTATAATACATATCAATTAATAGAATAAAATCTTATAAACATTCCAAGAATGAGCTTTAGCAGTAAAGCAGAAATACATTTATACATTTTTTAAAAACAAATTACCCCCCCCCCCCCCTCCAGTAGGGTAAGGCAAGAAACAGGTCCTGCTGTCATCTGTTTTTCTCCCTTTATCTGCACTTTTTATCTCTCCCCAAGTTTTTTAATTAAAAAATTAATTTTGTCGAATGTAATATGTACAAGATGTATTTTCTTTCCTTTCTTATTATTTCTGAACGTATGATATATAACATGCCGTATGTTTCCATAGTTCTAAAGACCAAGTGACTGCCATCCCCACAAATCCGAATTCAATGGAACAAATAGGCCTAAACTTCTTAGTAATGTAGGAGTTGCTTTGAAGGAAACTGGATACTGAATTTCACGCCTTTAAGTACCTAAATTGGACATAGATATTTTGTTCTTTCTGAATCCCATCCCCGTAATTCCGACCCCAGTGTAACAATCAAAACCAAACTAAATAGTGCAGATGGACATGCCCATAAGAAGCTACCTTCCAAATTTCAACCTTCTACTTCAAAAAATATAGAAATTATGAAGGACTGACATTATAAAACCAATAAGTATCTCCATTCTTATTCTACTTACGAGGGCCAGTTAAATGATAATCTGAAATATTTTTACATCTCCTTTATTACAGAGTTAGTACACTATTTTTCAGTGTAGTCCCCATCTTTTCGATGCATTTCCGCCACCGAGTCGGGAAGGCATGGATACCTCGAGAAAAAAAATCTTCATAATGGAGATCTTGATAATTGGAATATGCACACTGAATTTCACTCCTTTATATGCATAAATACACCTAGACCTTTTAGTCCCCTCTAATTTTCACCCCCAAAACTCCGACCTTATTGGGCTAATGTAAACCAAACTAAATTGTGAAGGTGCACATGCCCATGGTAAGCCACATTCCGAATTTCATTCTTCTACCTCAAAAAATGTAGAAGTGATGAAGGGTGATTCAAATCGTGTTTAAAATAAAACCATTAAGTAGTTCAATTTTTCCGCTACTTAATAAGCTTAGAGATTATGAGCACCTGAGCAATCGTGCGTCGACAAAGCGATTTCACGTGCGCGCGCCGATGTCAATAATGCTTAAAAGATGAACAGAAAGTAACAATGTATTCCTTCTTGACAAATCGATTGTTCTATGACATGCCAGTATCCTTGAATTCTTTACACTCACTGTTTTAGCACGTGAATTCGACTTGAAGGGTTCCACGAATAATTCTGAAAACTTGATACGGCCGAGCTAAGACTTTGATGGTCATATTTCTGAAAACAGAATTTGAAAAAGTTAATCCTTTTTCAAGTTATCGTGCAAACGGCGGCCGGACGGCCAGCCGGATAAACGTACAGACCAAGCTAAAGTATAGACCAAGCTAAAGTACAGACCAACGCATTCTTATAAGTAGCTTTTATGCTAAAGCTCCTAATAATGATAATCTAACAATTGGAATAGTAATAATTTCATCTAAAATCACTTAGGACAAGAGTTACAAACAGCAGTTCATTAAATTCATATATATTAAGGATAATTTAAAAATAAATGCTTAAGTAATCTTCTAAAATTCCCATATGTAGCAGCCAATAGTACTGTATAAGATAAAGAAGCCCAGATTTTTACCCCTATATGGGAGACACATCTATTATAATAATTATGCCTTGCAAATGATAAACAAATTTCAGCGCCATATCGAGTGGCATAGTTATGACAGTTTGGAATAACAATAGGGGTAGATATCGTCAATAACGAGTTATTGGTCTTATAAATAAAAGAACAAATCTGTATCCGATATATTTGATGAATTGTGAGAATACGGAATGTAAAAAATTGATAGGGAACAGAGACAGATTCGGGGATCTTTAATAATATACGCAGGAACCATTTTTGCAGCCTAAGAATACGGGTCATATTGTAGGAAGTGGTCGATCCCCAGAAAATATTTCCGTAACATAAAGATGAGTGTATCCATGAGTAATATAATAACAGTAAGATATTGTTTGGAAGGTAATTCAGTCTAGAGATCGGACCCAATTTCATATTTAATTTAAGCAATAATGCATCAATATGTAGGTTCCATGTCAAATCGTGTGATATTAAATGACCAAGATATCTAAAAGAGGTGGTTGTCGCAATTAATTGATTCTCATAGTAAACTGGCGGGGCTATTGGAATTCTTTGCTTATTTTTTTGATAAAAGAACATCAATTTTGATTTATCAGTATTTACGGATAAGGAATTAATATCATTCCAATGTTTTAATTTTTCTAAATTGGTATTAAAATCTGACAAAAGATTATTAAAATTAAAGTTCGAAAATTAAAAAGTAAGATCATCTGCATAAAGAATTAATTTAACAAAAGGAAAAATGAACGGAAGATCATTAATATACACTACTGTTTATAAAAATCGCAACACCCTGATGGAATGGTCTAATCCATATGCAATTTGCAATATTTGCATACAATGGGTCAGAGTAATTGCTTGAAAGAACACCATGCCTCGACGACGACGAAGGGTACCATATCAACAGCTGACAGACTTTGAAAGAGGACGCATAATTGGTCTGCGTGAAGCGGGATGGTCGTATCGTGACATTGCTGCTCGTGTAGGACGTAATGCAACGACAATGATGCGTGCATGGAGGCAGTGGAGCGAAGAGAACAGGGCACACCGAAGACCAGGCTCAGGAAGACCCAGCACGACGACACCGCGAGATGACAGACACCTCTATCGCATGTGTGTAGCAGATCGTACAGCCACTTCCACAGTGTTAGCACAACAGTGGGGTGCTACAGTAGGCAGGACAATGTCTGCTAGCACTGTACGACGCCGTTTGATTTCCAGAGGATTGATGGCACGAGTACCAATGTTGCGGATTCCTTTGACTCAAAACCACCGGCGCCTCAGGTTGCAATGGGCCCATCAACACCAACAGTGGCAAGCTGAATGGCAACAAGTTGTGTTTTCGGATGAGTCAAGGTTTAACTTGCAGCACCATGACGGCAGGATACGAGTCAGAAGACATCGTGGCGAGCGCGACCTTCCAGAATGCATCCTGCAGCGTCATTCAGGACAAACGCCAGGGGTGATGGTGTGGGGTGCAATCAGTTACCATGGCCGTCTGATCAGAATCCAAGGCAATCTGAACAGTGACCGGTACATCATGGAAGTTGTGCAACCCGAGGTCATCCCCTTCCTGCAGAACCTTCCAGGCGCTGTATTCCAACAGGACAATGCCCGACCGCATGTGGCCAGAAATGTCCACGCCTTTTTCCAAGCACATCAGACGCCCTTGTTCCCCTGGCCTGCTCGTTCACCAGACATGTGCCCAATCGAACATGTGTGGGACAGGGTTGCTCATCGATTGGCTCGTCAGACTCCTGCAGCAGCAACTGTGGATGAACTGTATACCCGTGTAGACAGAGCATGGCAGGACATTCCCCAGGCCCTTATTCAGAGCTTGTTTGACTCAATGCCACCACGTTTAGAGGCTGTAATTGCATCCCACGGTGGTTTCACCCGATACTAATGTGACAATAAAACGCATTGTATTGACCTGAAAATCTAATGGTTTCTTTTCTGACCCATGATATGCAAATGCTCCAAATTTAATGCAGATTGGGCTATTCCATCAGGGTGTTGCGATTTTTATAAACAGTAGTGTATAAATTAAAGAGAAGTGGTGAGAGTATAGAACTCTGGGGAACCCCCGTATTTCTGGTCCGAATATTAGAATGTTGGCCTAAATAGACTAAGTAGTATTTTCTATTAGTAATTCAGATAATCAGGTCAACGGCGGGCCTCGAATATTGTATAATGAGGACAATTTATGTAATAGAAGAGACACTGAAATATTATCAAAAGCTTTAGAATAATCAATGAATATTGTCGAAACAAATTTATTAGCAGCCATTTCAGACGCAGTATATTCCGTTAATTCAAAACACGCCGATTCTATAATGTTAGAGTAGAAATAGGGCGATAATTAGAATACTGCGTTGGTTCGCCCTTCTTAAATATAGGAATCACCCAAGTTATCTTTAGAATTGATGGATAAACTCCAGAAGACAATGAATTATTGAAAGTTCCAAGAGTCTGGGACGGAGGAAGATTTTAGCTGAGTAATAATATCCATCACTTCCTCAGGGGAAGTAGGGGTACATAAAAAGAGGGAGGATATACTAGAACTAGGAAGAAATAGTTAGGAATCGGAGGAGATATTAAATTGGAGGAACTAGGAGGAAGAAATCAGTGAGGGAAGTAGCATTGACTTGATCCTGTTGTTGGTGTGACGTACCAGGTGTGCTGGTAGTCACGTGAGTCCGACGGAGGGGGGGGTGTTATTTAGAAATCTTACCTGTGGATTGATTTGGGTAGAAAATAGTTTGGAGGTCGTAAATGGAGTGTTTTGAGGGATTGAAATGTTTGTAAAATGTAATTTTATTTTGCATATTTAGTTGTTGTTTATGTGTATCGGTATTGTTGTGGCTGATATTGTTGTTTCATTGACAAGAGAAGGGTGATTGTTGAGGGTGTGTACATTATTGGCGGCTGTAAGCGTTGATATGTTTTCTGAGAAGACTAACGCAGCTTCCGATAAAGCATTGTTGTGAGAATTTCGGAGAATAAGAGCTTATGTGTGAATGTTGTTTTGTTGCGCGTGTGCGTGTTTTTTTTTTTAAGTTCTGTTTTTTTTGTTTACATGATTATTATGATTTGATTCCAACGCTGATTGCCTGACGAGATGGATAATTTGATGATAATTCGAACTAAATAACTGGGAATGTTTACAATTGACTGAAACGATACGATAAGTGTTTGAACTATGATGTTTTCTCAGAATAAGGAAATTATTTTGTTTAATTGATCTTTTAAAATGTTTTTTTAAGATAAATGAGTAGTATAGGATCGTCGCGAGAATGACGGAAGCAAGCAGAATTTGAGTGTAATGGAGCGATGCCGATAACAGGGGCAAATGAACGGAACGTTGTTGACTTCGGCCGATGTGTGTTCTCGGAAGTATGTACATATGGCTTAGCGTATAATATCTGAGCAGCGGAACCTCCCGGTGAGTGACACCATACCAATTTGATTAGTGGCAGATCTACTACGAGGGAAAATCAGAATGTTGGATGCGGCACCTCCCACCGCATCTCACGAGACTGAACAGTAAAACTATTACCCTGCGACGTTTCTGTTGTTATATGAAAGTTGGAGAACTCTTAGAAAATTAATTAATTCACCATTAAGAGTAGTCTGATCTCTGTTCTCCGTTGCTACAGTACGAAAAGCAAGCTAAAAAAAATGCAGAAAGCCTGTTAACTAAATTAGATAAACGATGTTAACGGACCTACTTCTGGGAAATCTGAGGCGAACGCCTTTGCAGCACAAGTGAAGAAGCCGAGCGGTACCCTCGCGCCCAGTCGTCACACCGTGGGATATTAAGCACGAGTAGCGACGCAAAACTGACGCGCGTTTGGGGCTCACCAGTGCCGGTCGCACGTTCGGTTGCTCCGTCCAACTAAGAAGGGTTTCCGTGCCTCTCCCTTAGTTGGCTAATAAAAGGGGTGCGCTGCGCTAAAAAGAAGCGTAGTGTTCGTTTTGTTTGAATACTTAATTCAGGGGACGTGAGCAAGCGGAATCAAACGCGACGCCACTGTGTGGAGAATGAATCTGCCCCGCCCTTCCAATTAGCCTCTTAATGGCAGTAGGCAATCGACCTCAGATTTCCCCATCGGGTCTCGAAGTGGAGACGAACCCCATTTATTGATTTAATAGTTTATTTAGATTAAGGCATGGTATGATAACATAAAACGCTTAAGGGGCCCCTAGTTTTGAAGATTTTTAGCTTATAGATTTGAATATATAATGTCACCTATTATAAAGGCGAAATTATGAATAAAGTTATGTAATAGTATAAAACGCAAAACTAAGTTCTTGTAGATTATTTACTGGCTCCGAACCCCTGATTATTTCATTCTCCGGTGGTGGTCATAATATATGCACACTTGTGCATTACCTGGGGGGTGGGATCATCACATTGGAAAGGGGTAAGAGATTGATTAGATCTTTTTAATAGCGAATTTAACTGTCCCCATTTAGCTTTACTGGAGATTATTGATTAAAAAGATTATCATTGTATTGACGCTTAGAATTATTTAACAAATTTTTTAAATAATTAGAATAATTTTTAAAATAACGTAATGTAGTAGGAGTTCGTTTGCGTCTTAATTTCCGATAAATGGCGTTTTTCTTTTTAATTGATCTAAGAATACCGGGCGTAATCTAGGGTTTTTTAATTGCACTAGTTGTCGCAGCTTTTTTAATATGTGTTAAAGTAAAATAACGGTTATAGCTAGCTTGAAAATGGTTAAAAAAAAGATTAAAAAGATAGTTATTATAGTCAGCGATTGATAATAAAGATGGCCAGTCAGTTAAAGTTAAATACGAATTGAATATCTTAATACGATATGAAGAAACAATTCGGGAATATGAAGATAGATTAGAATCAAATTTGTGAAAAATAGCCGTATTAAAAATGGTAAACAGAGAAAAATGATCGGATATGGCGACATCCAGAGTATTACTAAATAAAATTGATGAAAGGTTTGTAAAGCATAAATCAATAGCTGAATATGAACCGAATTGGGTTGACTAATGGGAAAATAAATTAGAAGTAGGAATTAGACCTGATCTAAGGATAGGGTCTAAAAGTTTGTTAAGTAAAAAAGAAGGTTTGTTGAAACTTATACTAAAATCACCCAACAAAATTAAGGCTTTATTTATTATTAACGGGTCAAGGAGTAATGAAGAGATTACCGAGCAAAAAGAAGAAAAGTTAACTGAGGGAGGACGATAAACTGAGATTACAATAAATTTCGTATTGACACATAAAGTGAGAATTTTAAAATTTTCAGTAACTTGAGTAAACTTAGGAATTATTATATAACTGTAGGGTTTAGCAAGATATACACAAATTCCTCCTCCACGTTTCGTCGTACGATTGATTGAGGTGACATTGTAGTCAGAGATAATTGGGAGTTCACAATGATTATAACATCATGTTTCGGTAAAAATAGAGTAGGTCTAAGGTCGATGCATTCCAGAGTTGCTAAAGTAGTAGAAAAGTTTGCTTTCATATCCGCAAATTTAAATAAAATATGGAAAAGATATCATGAGAATAATGAATGCTCTTTTCACTAATTAATAAATTAAGAGACTCAATAGCAATGGGTAATGAAAAAGTTGTCATAGATAATCTAATATTATAACCCAAATAACAATAATAAAGTACAATTTGTCTAAGTGAGAATGAAGAAAATATAATTATCTAGATGGAGAAACAATAGAGAAAATTAAAAAAAAAAAAGAAAACATAAAAAAAAAACAATAAATCAAGAAAAACCTTTACAAACAAGAATAAAAAGCAACAAAAATAAACATTGGAGATGGCGCGAGAAAGATGGGAGAGTATAAAAAAAAAATAAGTAAAATTAGAAATAAAACCGAAAATATAAATTAAACATAACCAACAAATTAGTTACAGCTTGGTATATCGCCAACATTTAATACAAATGTCGGAAATAATATATATTCTGAAAATAGTAAACAAAGCAATACAACAGCAGGCCCAGATCAGATTAAGTAGTTATAATAAATTGCAGTTAAACTAATAGTGATATAAAAAAACAGGGCCTACTATGTGTGATGATCTAGTATATATAAAATCCAAATAGATGAACTATAATATAATTGTAGTTTAATCCTAAGTCAGAATTTAAATTAGTCCACAAAAAGTTAAAATTGATTTTGTATGAGATATAACGAGATAGGTCAGTATAATAAAAATTCAGTACATAACAATCAGGGCTAATTTAAGTACTATTAACTTAAAAAGAGAAATTAATGGACTTTAGTTATGAAAAAAGAATGTGAAAAAATAGTATCATAAATAGAAGTACTTAGACTAAATAACATAGACTAGAAACAGATTATTATATAACTAAGTGGATTAACAAACCCTATCCAAGTCCTTAACAGTAGTAAGACGAATTGCCTTCTCATTCGAATCTTTGGCAAAAATCCGGCCGGCGAAACTCCAAGCATTGCCGGGGCCAAAGCGCGCCTTGGCCGCCCGCAGAAGCTTATGTCGTGTGGTTGTAAGGTCTTCCACAGCGATAATAATATGTTGCTTAAAATTTTAGCTATTACAAACTAAAACTGATATTATTCTCTGAGGCCTCGGAAAAGGCCGCGAGGCTCCAAATACAAATCAAGGTATAACTTTTGTACGAAAAGGCCTAAGAATCTGAAAATTTTTATTTGTGCCCCTCCACTTATTATAGTCACGAGCCGCTACTGCTCGTAACTTTCTGATGCTAAATCCCTTTTATCGTTGGATAACGATGCCTTAACTAATTTTTTACTTTCTTATACATAGTACAGGATGCGGCAACGTTCAAAGCGTAATATTAATAGCACACCACTAGGAAATAAATGCTTTTTATTTATTACTCTTTATGTCAAATAGTAGTTGCAAGTATGCCATTTGTTAATTTTTAAGTCAAGTTTGATTGGGTTAATTAATGTTTGAATATGACTCCTGTCAAATGATGTCTCCGCAGCACAAAACATTCTTCTAAGTGGCGTTGGAATAAAAATTATTGGAATAAATGTTGAATGTGGATATTGACCAATTGTGGTTTCAACAAGACGGAGCGATCTCGCATACAGCCAGAATTTGCATAGCTTTCTTGCGACAGACCTTTCCGGGGAGAGTAATTTCTCGTTATGGTGATATCTCCTGGCCACCACGGTCACCCGACTTCTCATGTGCTGATTTTTTCTTTTAGGCAGTGTATTTTCTCCTCAAGCAAGAAGTGTGTTTCAAACATGTTGTCTCACCATTCCTGAGTTGAAGGACCGCATCAGAACTGCCGTCGGCAATATCCCAGAGAAGTTATGGACAGCTTCCAACGCCGCTTAGATGAATGTGTTTGCAGCGGAGATATCATTTGACAGGAGTTATAGTCAAACATTAATAAACCCAATCAAACATTGCATTACAAATTAACAAATGGCATACTTGTAATTACTATTCGATAAAAAGAGTAATAAATAAAAAAATATTTACTTTCGTATGGTGTGCTATTAATATTATGCAATGAACGCTGCCGCACCCTGTATAAGGAAGTATTGTAATCAAGAAAAATTTCGACCTCCAGATTTTCACTGACCTTCACGTTTTAAGGTCCCTAGATTACGAAAAACTGATTGCTGGAAAATGTCTGTGTGTCTGTCTCTGTGTGTTTGTCCACGATAGCGTCTAAACGGCTAAAGCTATCGAGACCAAACTTTAAACTTAAGATTATAATCTTCCTCGGGAGGTCTGATTAGTTATCCAGTGGAATCGGTGAACCGGAAGTATCAGTTTACTCCAGCGCCAAAATATAAATTTTGAAATATCTCTTTAGATATTACGTTTATGAAAATTTTGAAGGGATTGAAAAGTGTTCCAATTTTAATTTTAAACGACTTTTGCTAAGAAATTTTTTAAAATTCCAACCGGAAGTACCAGTTTTACTCGTATCAAAATCCAGTATTTTGCTAAAATAGGCGAAAGAAAATGGTATAGGAAAATTTGGAATCTATACCAAAGTGTTTGGAAGCTTATTTGAATTAACTTTTGTTCACAAAATTTCTATTGGAAGTAGCCATTTTAGACAGTTGTTTAATTTTTTTTTGTATTTGGACCAGGACATTTACGTATAAGAAAGTCGTACCACACCTCATTTTTTTAAATGTATGCCTTATAACTTCACTCTCCATTTACCTTTCAGTTCTTCAAGTTTATTCGCTTAAATTCTCTCTATATATTAGCTTACTTAAATAGTAATTTACAATTTAGTTTTCATATTTATTTATTTTCTCTAAAGTGTTTTAAAATGTTGGTTAATTCTATATATACATGTACGATGCTATAATACGAAAATGTGCTCCCTTTATCCGCTTTGGCGGTAAAATCATTGTTGTTATAATTATTTTTAGAATCATTAGTTTAAAATTTATATATCTCCCTGTAAATAAATCACCTTTAAATACTTATTATTTTTGATTCTGTAAAAATTTTAAAGTTGAATAATAAAATTAATTTTTACCATAATTATCCTTTGGTTTACTTCTAAAATTTCCAAGGAATATATATGCAATTTGTTGCTCTAAGATACTTAGTAGTTATCTCCTGTTAAGATACCAATTTTATGAATATTTTTGTTTTTTGGGAGGAGATTCCTGCTTATCGGTTTCAATGCAAACTTCAAATTGAAATTATAAAACCGAAGAAGACAAATAAAGCTGTAAACTTTTAAGAGTACTTATTTCAATGAAATTCAAATACCAAATATGGAAATTATTATATAGAGAGGCATTTATATATGAATCAGTTTAATTAAAATTATATTATTCATTCTTGATAATTTAGAATAAATTAATGAATATCCTTATATGATGATACACGCACTCCATTTATTATCATATCTAATTATCATTTGGCACGCGATATTTTTAAACATTAACATATAATTACAACAAAAAGATTAAATTTTAATGCTTCACGTTTATTGCAGAGAAGCAGCTTCGGCTATAAATATTATGCGCGAATTAATATGCATTCGCGATATCTCCATAGCAATAACGCAACAATAAGAACTACAAACGTCTGATTACTTTTTTACTTTTTAGAATTTTAATGATGTTCTCAGTTTTTGTTTCCACATTGTTTATCAAGCATATGCAAAAGTAATTTAATTCAATTTAAATATAGCCTCTGTGAATTTATGTGTAGTTGGTTTCTATACATCTGATATAATCACCTAATTATCACTGACAGATTGCTACCCCCCCCCGCCCCCCCGACCTTTTTTAAATTTTTCTAACCAATTTTTGCATATAAAACCGGCCATTGTTTTCGAAGGGAGTATTACAAGCTAACTTGCGACCACACGCGCAAACATGTACAAGCATAATCCACAAATCGTCTTCCCGATTAAAGTTTTCTCATAACAATGCCTCTTGTTAGGAGATTTAGCTAAACGGTACATAAATGAATGCACGCGTAGACACTATGATTATCCGTCCGGCCGTCTGCCGTTTGCACTTTAACTTGAAAATAGATAAAAAATTTTCAAATTCTGTTTTCGACAAAATCATCATTAAGTTTTTTGCTCGACTTTATCAGTTTTTCAAGCTTTTTCGTAGACTTCTTCAAATCAAGTCCACGTGCTCTAATAGTGAATACCATGTTATTTCATCTACACCAAGTTATTATGAGGGTGGTTCAAGAATGTTTGCTTCCTGATCCGTAAATTTTTTATTTGTTAACCGATTTTCAAAATTCTTTTCGTATCTGATACTTACATTTCTCTATGTAATGCATTATTAACTTGTCGATATAGTCCTACTCCTTTCCACTCATTGCGCCAATATGTGACTAGTCAGGTGAACCCGTCGGAGAAAAAATTCGGGCTTGTTATCGACATGAATATTGAATGGCATCTTTCAGCACATAGTCAAAACGCAACTCATGTCCTTTAAAGTGCTCTTTCTTCTTTGGGAAGTGGTGAAAGTCGGAAGGTGAAAAGCCTTTTATCTTTGAATTGCAGTTTTTCATCTTTGAACTGTAGGCATTGAAACGCCTTTTGTATGTGGCAGTAGTGTGCGGCCAAGCGTTTTCGTGATGCAGAAGAGGGTTCAAAGCTGCCTTTCAATCCTGGTCTCGACAACTACCCCGAATTCCTCTCCAACGGGTTCACCCTAATAGCCGGCCAGGTGGCCGAGAGGGCTAGGACGTAGGCTTTCTAGTTCTCGAGTCCGTCTGGCCGCGGGTTCGAATCCGTGGGCGTGGATGTTTGTGTTTGTCCCGGGCTGCGTACAGATATAACTTCTGTAATAGGCGCAAAATGACCTTAGTAGTCGACGCCAAAATTTCTAGAAGCCCCCACCCACCCGAATAGTCACGAGTTGGCACAATGCGTGGAAAGGGATGGGGACTATTCAAAAAGTGAATAGTACATTACATAGAGGAGAAATGTAAGTATCAGATACAAAGAGAATTTTGAAAATCGGTTAAGAAATAAAAAATTTACGGACCAGGAAGCAAAAATTTTTGAACAACCCAAATACATAAAAGGCAATATTCGTATGTTTGTGCTGAAAAACTACTTTACCGATTTCGCTGAAAATTCAGAATTTATCTTTATATTGCCATTAGTGTCTAAAACGTGGTTTGAATGAAATCCGAGAATTAGGTTTGGTAAGGTACTACCTAGGGCTTTTTTGCACTGGCGACCCACCCAGTTAAATAAACGAAAAAGCTGCACAAAACATCAGAAGTGTCATGTACAGCACTACTGCCATATGACATTCAGATTTGGAAATAATCAGTCATGGGCCTCTGAGCATACGTGCTACGCATATAGAGAAAGTAAGCATTCTTATATATTCTCTGCTCTCTGGTTGCGGAATGTGTAGTGCGCATCACTCACCATTTAAACAGTCATCGTTTCGTTTTTGCTTGTCGAAGCATGTGAAGAATTGTTGAAATAATACGGAACTGCTTTTTTGTACTCGTTATTGTATAATCTTTTCTACAACCCTAGCGTCAATGAACTTCGGACACCTACAGAATTTTTGATAAGTACAACGAAACTAATTGTAAACAAAAGAAAATTACTTTATTGAGTGCACAGAGCTTTAGTACAACTATGATATAGCATTTTAACATAAAAGAGAAAATTAAATAAGCGACTTTTTGCAATAACACGTTGCAATGAACTTCGTACATGTTTATGAAAATGTACCGTTTATTGCACATTACCACTTAGTGGCGTCACCTTTCCGACGAATGACGCACCGAAGTCGTTGAGGCATGCTGGACACTAACTTCTGCATTGTTTCTACTGGAATTTTGTCCCACTCTTCGGAAATACACGCCAGCAACTGCTGCAGTGTTCGAGGCTTCCGCTGTCTGACTTTTCGCTTTAAAATCCGCCATACGTTTTCAACGGGTGACAGATCTGGGCTGCAGGCAGGCCAGTCAGGCACCCTGAAACGCTGCTGTTGTAGCCAAGCCTTGGTGTTCCGAGCAGCATGAGGCTTCGCGTTGTCCTGCTGAAAGATGTTTGGACTTCTATTGAACAACTTTTGCGGGATGGACGCAGATGCTTTGAAGAATGTTTATATAGGCAGCAGAGTTAATAGTACCCTCGCAAAAGTGAAGCGATCCTGTCCCGGCTGCACTCATGCAGCCCCACACCATCAGCGATGCAGGCTTCTGAACTTTCCTCTGGTAACAGTCGGGATGATTACTTTCGTGCTTGGTCCTTAGCACCTTGCGACCGTTGTTGCCATACATCACTGCAAAGCTGGACTCGTCGGACCACAGAACACTATTTCACCGAGCAAGGGTCTCTTTAGATGGGTTCTAGCCCATGCTACCCGGCGACGCTTAGCTACAGTGCTCATAAATGGCTTCCTCTTTGTAGCGTATAAGTAATAGTTGCTTCTTCTGATGTAACGGCGGACTGTGCTTTCGGATATGGGTATATGAAAATAGTCTCGAGCCCAAACAGTCATTTCACTTATGGGAGCATGCCTGTTTTTCACAATGTAACGTCGAAATACTCGTAGGTCCCTAACATTCAATAATCGCTGTTTGCCTGGTGCAGTCCCTGGTTCTGTTTTCCCGATTTCTCTGAAACGCTTGATGATCCCATCAACAGTAAGAGTGGAATTGATAATTCATGGGCAATAGCTCGTTGGGATTTGTTATTCTGGAACTGCTGTATAATTTTTTGCCGTATACACGTTCCTACTGGTTTACCACGTCCCATGGTTCAAAACAACACGAATACTGTGTTCTGTCGCGTGGACGGTGCTGTTAAAGCCTGACGCAAAGCATTCTTTGCGTTTCTACAGCCTTCAGTTATGTTCTAATACTGGCGACCCCTTGTTTAAGTTTTAAAGTTTAAAGTTTAAAGTTTATTAAGTTTAAAGTTTTTTACATCATTCATACAAAACATTGCAAATACAGCAGAGTGTAAAGCCTATTGATAGGTATAAACAATATAAAAATATCTAAGATATACAAATTAATAACAATAGAAATCCAAAAAAGCAAAAGCTTATACTAAGATTTCTTAAAGAAATCAATCAATAGATAACAAATAGAGAAAAATATTTTTCAATTATATTTGTATGTAACAATATAATTTAGTTAGATAGGAAAAGGAAACACGATACCAATATCAATATGTATGCTTAACCAGTTTTTAATAGCCAATTTACAGTTTTCGTTTATAGAATTCTTTCTTATTTCCATGGGGATGTTATTGAAAATTTTTTTTGATAAAAATAAATATTGATGTGCTGCGAAAGAGTGAATTATCTTTGGTACTATAGTTGGACGTGTTCAAGAAAACTTAGTGGTATGAACAAATTGAGTATCCAATGCTAGTTTTTCTTCTTTTAAAACCGATACGGCAACTTTGTAAATATAGATTCTCCTTAACTCTAAATAAAGAAGGGATTCCTTCTGCCCAAATACAACTTTTAAGATGTAATTATGGAAATTATATAATTTATATAAATGAGTCTTATATGTGCCGCCCCATAGCTTTATTCCATATTGAAGAATGGAATAAAAGAAAGCATAATATGATAATTTCATTAGGGACCCTGGAAGATTCATTTTTAAATGTATTAATGTCCAGCCAATATGTTTTAGTCTCTTATATAAGGAGATACAGTGATATTTCCAACTAAGACAAGAGTCAACTATAATACCCAAGAAATTAAAACGACTAACATTTTCAATCTCACCACAATTTTTAGTACAGCTCTTTCTACATAAATAACTATGGAAGAATATAGAGTTATGATTTGAATAAATATCATAATAAGAATATATTTGGAATTTAGATTTGCTTGGGTTAAGGCGTAATCCACTATCGAATTACCATTTGGATATCAAATTAAGGTCACTTTTCACATCAGTTAAATTAGCAGAATATTCATTAGTATATAAAATAGCTAGATCATCCGCATATGCATAAATAGAACCAGCACTATTTAAATAAAAAATATTATTAATAAAAAAGTTAAACAAAATGGGAGCTAAAATGGTGCCCTGAGTTACTAATTAATAAAGAGTTACTAATTATATCATTCAGTTTTGTGACAACAGGTCTTTCCAGCAAATATGATCTAAACCAGTCATTAGTCAAGCCTCCAACTCCAGCATTATGTAGTTTCAATGATAAAAGATTATGATGAACAGAGTCAAATGCCTTTGTTAGATCCAGGTATAGGATGAACGGATTCAATCCATTATCCATAGCTTGTACTACTTGTGTTAGTATCATTTGAAGAAGAAGCTCAGTATTAGCCATATTGTTTTTCAGAAATTAACTTATATTTCTCCAAATAGCCAACAAGGTGAAGTTTCATTGCTGATTCAAAGATCTTAGAGAGATGTAATGGTTATAGGCTGGTAGTTACCAAAATCATTCTTATCTCCACTTTTATGAATAGGGATGATAAGTGAGGATTTTAACAATTGTGGAAAAATACCGGTATTAAATGACAGATTTATTAAGTAAGAAAGAGGAGATGCAATTAGCATCTTAATGATTTTCAAAATTTTTCAACTAATATTGTCAAAAAAGGAGTTATTTGAAGGTTTCAATTTTGAAATGTAACAAACAACCTCACAATCTGTCACTGGTGTCAAGAAGAAAGAAGTTTCATTATTAGTGTTATTTTGACCTTGTGTACGAAGTTCTTTGAAACCTGTTGACAAGGCAATTTTACATAAATTTGAATAAATTATTTCACACCATTAAATCGATTCTAAATCGATGTTGATATTTGTTACATATACTCGTAAATCTATTTTCATTAGCCTGCAATCCTCTGTATGTACTTTTCACTGTGTTTTTAGCCAAATTACTTGGTGTCCGAAGTTTATTCACGCTAGGTTTGTATAAACGAGGGTTGGGGCATAAGTCATGGCAACTATTTTTTTTGTTTGTATTCGACCGTGGGTGGAAAATGCGAAATATATAGATGAAAGGATAAGGAATGGAGGAAATGTAAGGACATTTAGCAACACGGAAATATTTTGCTCTTCATGTTTATTAAGGTAGTTGATATAAAATTACAACTTTCATGTTCCAGAATCATTACAGCACACATACCCATTCTAAAGGGCCTCAAAGTACTCCCCTGAACGTTCACAGTACGCTGCCAACGATGTGACAGACGCCCATACCATCTGCTTCACCATTTCTCTCACCATGTGGAAATCTGGTCATCTCCTGTTGCAATGTCCATTCCTGTCCGAAGCTGTCTACCATGTAATGGTTCCTTACCGTCCGTATAAGGTCAAAATCACATCGAGAAAAGTCCGAAGAGTATAGTGGGTGCTCCAATTCTTACCAAAGCAAGCGGAAACCGGCTATATTGATATACGAGCGTTGTTCAACTCGGGTTACATCCATCCTGCATGGCGGTTGACTAAGAACTGATTTAACATTGTTCTCAATGCAACAAAAGGAAATCGCAGAGCCATCTGGTGTTGTGGAAATATACTATGAATGAACGGTTTCCTCGAGACATATGACATTTTGTGATACCATCCCTTAGCTATGAGAAAAAAAATAGTTGCCCCAACCCTCGTATTTAACCTATTTTTACTAGTTTTATTTTTTAAATACGGAACTGAGAAGCCAGTTTAAATCTCTGCATGTTGCAGTGCAACACACGGTAGGTCTAACCAGAAAAGAACCCCACCCGGATTTTTTTAATTTTTTTTACTGGATTTGAGCACGTGTAAACCATGATTGATAGGGGGATATATGAAAGAACGACGAGACACAAAAACCCTCGAATACAATAAATATTAGTTATTGATCATTAAATAAATAATAAATATATAATAATTCTGTGAGACGAACCTTGGTCGTCAGTTCGGAAATAAATTCAGCAGGAGATGCTTTAATTAATCTTT
>JAHWFO010073326.1:84518-127427 GCA_023313115.1 Rhysida immarginata
AAACATTTATAATACGGGAGAAAATTTAGAAACACCCTGTACTCTTTCTCCATACTCTTTTGACATTCTCCCGTTTCAAACAATAACACAGAAGTTATATACTTCTGAAATAAGTATGTCAGACGAGTTTCATGATGCTATTATCACATCTCTATGGTGCTATGAATATCATGAATATTACAGGGTGCATTATTACAGAATATGGGGGAGGCCGTGGCCTGGTGGGCTTTCACTGAACAACTTCTACGAAGTTAAGCTACATACATAGACGAACATAGAAATATGTTATACATACATCATTTATAACATTTAATCAGAGAACGTAATTATTTCTCGAGATGTTGTATTTACAAAGACTAATTTTGGATTAACAGAAGTCAAAGAAGATAACATTGACGTTTTCACATTTACACTTGGTAGTCGAAACAGGAGTACAAGATGAAGACTTTGACGCTGACGTTGACGTTGATGTTGGCGTTGACGTTGACGCTAACAAAGGGAATTGCCAAGTTGATAATCAGATCAACAGCGAAAACATGAGGACAGAAGAAGGAAACAATCCGACATGTTCATCAGGTACTCAAAGGCGCGGAAGAAAGAAAGGAAGCACGAAGTCTGTTATAGAATTGAAGAGAAAACAGGAAATAGAAGCGTGTGAAGAAAGGTCAAGGGAACAGGAAGTAAGACGTTCGTCAAGGGAACGGAAGCCTGCAGACAGATATATCGCGCAAATTACTATAGAAGAGAGACCGAGCACATATCGTAATGTCACCAAATCAGAGAATAAAAAAGAATGGTTGGAAGCTATGGATAAGGAATTGGAATCCATGGTATTGCACAAGGTTTGGGAAATATTAAACCGATCAGGAACAAATGGATATTTACTCAAAAAAGGACGTCAGGAGTTATCAAATGTAGGGTTCGCCTAGTGGCAGATGGAAGAGGACAACGAGCTGGATTGCACCTTGACGAATTATATAGTCCAGTCGTCCGAATAGAGTCCATTATAGTCCTACTAGCTTTAACAGCGTCACAAGGATACTGTTATTCCTTATTAAATATCGAAACTGCTTACTTACATGCACATTTAAACAGAGAGGTATATACGGAGGGTTGTTTACAATCTATGGTAACGATTTGCATGGTGTGTGACGTCTCAACCAATCAGCGTAGGTATGTAAATTTATGTAAAAGTACAGGTGAGTACTTTAACATTAGTGTGGCAGGCGGCGGGTTAGTTTGCTCGGAGAAATGCCGCCGAAAGTGTAACAGTTTTGGGAAGGGTACATGACAGCCCTTTCCGACGCGAAATTCAGTTATTCCGCAATAATTACGGCATGTAGAAAAAGAGGTTTCACCATTTCGAAGAAAGGAGTTCATAACGTGTTGGCTGGTGTTGGTTTGGCCCGTACAGGACAAATTTTCGGGACTGCAAAGCAAGCAAATCCAACGACACCTACAAGTCGCCTAAAGGCTGTCATTCGAAAAGTCAAGAAAATGGTGACGGGGAACAATCCAGCGACCCAAAGGAACAATCCAGCGACCATTGCTGCTAAGGTAGGAACATCTCTTCGTACCGTAAACAAGATTATCCATAAAGATTTGGGACTGCAAAAGAGACCTAATAGCAAGGTTCACAAGCTCTTGCGAAGGCACATTTCAGAACGTAAGACCAATTGCAGAAAACTGTATGAATGTCATCTCGCTGGGGATAAATGGAAGTATGTGGCCACATTAGACGAAGCATATGTGTTTCTGTCGGACTGCAATAAACCAAGGGCGATTTTTTATCGCCCACTGGGAGCCAAATCGTTTCCAAATTGGTACAGAGAATGTCGTTAAAGTTTTTCGAAGGGATTCATGATCGTCGCGGGTTATTCCTGTTAAGGCAAGCTACAGATACGGAGAGTGGCTCAAAATGTAAAGGTGAATTCTGTGTACTATCAGGAACACGTTCTGACACCAATTTATACAGAGGAACTACCTGCTCTTTACAGAAACGACGTTGACAAGGTCCGTCTCCATCAAGACAAAGCGTCCAGCCTTACGTCCAAATCGACACAGAATTTTCTGACACGAATGGAACAGCAAACAGGAATCCAGGCTATACCGTTTACCGAGATACCAGTGAAGTCTCCAGACGCCTCGCCCATGGATTTTTGCGCATTTGGACTATTTAAACGAGCCTTGGGAAGCCGACGTCCTCGTTCATTGGATGGACTATGGAAATGTTGTCAGCAGGAGTGGCAACGTATAAGTCTTACCGTTCTTGGCAGTAGTCTACTGCAATGGAAACTGCGCTGCAGAGCGATAGTAGTATCCTATGGCCATTAAATAGAGCATGATCGTTGGTGGAGAAAGGGAATTTCGGGGAAATAATACCGAATTCGTATCGTTACCATAGATTGTAAACAACCCTCCGTATGTTACCACCAGAACAATTGGACATTGGGAAAGGAAGCGTTCTGAAACTCAGGAAAAGTTTGTACGGGTTACCGGAATCAGGTCGACTGTGGTATGAAGAGTTATCGAAGATATTTTATAGTCTAGGATTAAGGCCAATGCACTCAGATCCATGTATTTTTAAAGGACTAATCAATGTTCAGATTGTTATCATAGGCGTTTATTGTGGACGATCTTCTGGTTATTACGAGGACTGAAGAAACCCTTTCAGACGTAACTAAGCTATTGGGAAGGAAGGTCAAACCGAAGAAAACTGGAGAAGGATCAGAATATTTGAGTATTAATACAACTGCGCGCCAAAATAATGGAATAGTGGACTTGATTATTAACGTTCCTGTATTTATTCATCTATTACACTAAATTGTTTAAATGTAATGTAAAATCTTTGAAGGATTTATGATCTATAATGTTTTTACTTGCAGAAAATGATATAGAAATATAAAAGCTATTTCTAGGTTTTTGGAAAAAAATTATTTCTTTTTGACAAAAAAATGGCATACATAATTTCTTGTGACAAAATAATGGAATAGTCTGTTACAAAGCCCATCCACGCTTAAAATATTACGTGAACAATGCTAAAATAATTTGCATAATCAAACCACTGGTTCTTCAACAGTTGTGACGCCGTTTAAGAGAAAAATGACTGCAAAAACTGATTTGTCGATTGATAAAAAAAAAGTGATAATTTCCTTAATAAACGAAGGAAAAACGCAAGCTGATGTAGAAAAAATTATATAATGCCACCAGTCTACAGTATCCAAAGTGCTTAAAAAGTTTTATAATGGATCTGGGTTCTGCAATAATCGTTACAAATGTGGTCGAAAACGAGTAACGAGCGAGCGTGAAGATAGACAGCTAAAAGGATCGTCCAAGATAATCGTTTCAAAACCTCGAAAAATTTTCACACCATGTGGAAAGAAAAAGGAGTAAATGTATCTCCTCGAACAACATTGAGAAGATTGCATGAAATGGCCTATGAATGTCGTATGCCCAAAATTAAACCGCTACTTTCTAAAAAGCAAAAGCAAGTGCGCATGAAATGGTGCAAAGAACAGGCCCATTGTTCAGAAGACGACTGGTCTTAAGTGATTTTTAGTGACGAATCTAAATTTTGTGTAACCCACGGTGATCAGGAAACCCGTGTTTGGCGTAAAAAACAAGAGGCATATCTTCCAAACACGATGAAATCATCAGTTAAGTTTCCAGCATCCGTTCTCATCTGGGGTTGCATGAGTTCATACGGCGTAGAGTCACTGGTATTTATTAACACCACCGTAAACGCAGCAGTTTATCAAGAGATTTTAGAGTATTTTTACAAGTATGGAAAAGAATTACTCCGGAACATTGTAAGAAATTGGTTAGCTGAATGCCACATCGTATTCAAGCAGTTATTGATGCTCAGGGTGGTGCAACAAAATATTACATAAAATCAAGCCAGTATACCTTATTTAATTGTTTTTTTGTTCCCAATAGTGTAACAATAACAATATTTCATTATGTTGTCATAGAAAATGACAAATGCCATTATTTTGTCAACAAAAAATAATTTATTCAATAAAAACTGAAACTTAAATTTTATGTATTTTTGACTTTTTTTAAGCTAAAAGACTGTAGATTATAGATCTCTTAAAGATTTTGCATTATATTTAAATAGTTTTTTGCTACAGAGGAATGAATACAGATCGTTGACAACTGAATCCACTTATTCCATTTTTTGGCGCGCAGTTGTATATCTAAAACGGAATGTGGAATTATACTTAGTCAAAGTAAATATGTAAAAAAGATCTTACAGAAGTTGGTATGGAAAAATGCCGTAAAGTTGCCATGCCTGGATCCAATGATGTGAATTTATACGAGTGGGAAGAATCACCACCAGTAGACATAGAAATCGATCAGGAGATCTTAATTAGAATTGGATACTTAGCTAAATGCACACGGCCAGATATCTCTTATGTGTTCAATAAGCTATCTCAGTATTCTAAAAAACCTCGTTATATACATTATATTGCATTAAAAAGAATAATGAGGTATTTGCAGGGAACAAAGGATATTAGAATATTATTGTCAAATCAAGAAGGACAGTTAAAACCCTGTAACGCCTCTGGTCGTGCAGTACTCAAAATTGTCGTGCTTTTAATAGTTTTTTAATTCAAATAGGTAGAAGCACACTTCATTAGAATTCATCAAAACAGAAGATAGTAGCACTTTCAAGTATGGAAGCCGAGCTAGCAGTCTTTGCAAAACAGCATATGAAACTCAATGGATCATAGATCTTCTCAACGAACTCAATCACGCATGTTTTGTAGTGAAACCAATAGATATTTATACTGATAATAGATCTTTAATTGATTGGGTTAAAATCTAAAAATAAGTCGTAATAGTAAACATTTTAAACGTAAAAATTTCTTCTTAAACGAGGGGCGAATGATAAATTAGGTATCCATGGCTGTAACTTTCTTTGGGAAGTGGTGAAAGTCGCAATGTGCAAAGTCTTTCATTTTTGAACTGCAAGTTTTCATCTTTGAACTGTAGGCGCTGCAACGCTTTTATGTGTGGTGACTCGTGTGCGGGCGGACGTTATCGTACTTCAGAGGAAGGTCCAGCGCTGCAATGCCATTCAACTCCGGAATTCCTCTCCGACGGGTTCACCCAACTAGTCACGCGTTGGCGCAATGCGTGGAAAGGGATAGGGACTATGTCGAAAAGTGGATAGTGCATTACATAGAGGATAAATGTGAGTATAAGATACAAAAAGAATTTTGAAAATCGGTTAACAAATAAAAAAGTTACAGCCATGGAGACTTTATTTATCAATCGCCCCTCGTACTTTTAACATAGTTTACAGATCAACTGAAGAATATCAAGCAGACATCATGACAAAGAATCTATGTACAGCGGTATTGTATTTCAAAGACATCGTGAAAGTTTAATGTTACGCAACCATCAACCAGATGAGATACCGGCGCACAATTTAAAGGCGGGAACTGATGGAAATAAGAAGTAAATTGTCCGCAGGTTTATCTATCTTGTCGCTGGATGGCATAACCGATAAAATACAACTGAACACGCAATTGTTTGTTGAAGAGCAAGCAGCTACTACTGCAGACCTATCCGACTATAAATAAAGGAGAACATGCGAGTTCGTCACGGAAACAGTTTTGCATTGTTGTTGTACGTTTAAGCATTTTTAGCGCTCACTTAGAGCACACGCCAGAACTGAAAAGTCACGTGACCACGAAACTATAAATAAAGGAGAGAATGTGAGTTCATCAAACGAAACGATTTGAATGAAAACCTAACTACCGCGCAAACTGCGCGTGGGCCCCGTTCATTATTGTATAAAGAGGCGAAAATATAAATAAAACGTTCTCTTCTTATATTATTTCTGGCACTGTAAACATCGATGTCAGGCCTATTTTTAAAATGGCTAATAAATGTCAGGCCTATTGTTAAAAACGTCTAAATAATGTCAGGCCTATTGTTAAAAATGGCTAATACATGCTAGGCCGATATTTAAAAATAACTAAATGATGTTAGGCCTATTGTTAAAATAGCTAATAAATGTTAGGTCTATTGTTAAAAAAGGCTAAATAAAGTTAGGTTTATTTGAAAAAGATGTGAGTGTGGATATAATCAAAGGTATTTCCATTGTATACTTAAAGCAACTGCAAGTAAAAGTGAAATATTCAAATTTAAAATTACATCTGCGTCAGAGATAAAGCCCCTTGGAATGCTTACAAGGTTTTTTCCCGACGATACCTTGCAACAATGATTTTTCTTTTCTAGCGTTTATGGCAACTTTGATCAAGATGGGATGAATGGCTCTAGCAGTGTAAAGAACATTGGCGCAGTTATTTAAAACAATAGACGTGCGAGCATTTCATTTCTCATTTTGCGCGTGTTTGGAAAGATTCGTGTGAACGCTGCAATCGAATACGTAAATTTACATGCAGTTTAAGCCAATGTTGTATATAAAATATTACTGTAAAATTAAACAACATTATTTATATTCTTCTTTTCAGAATATTTGAAAATCGTTTAGGAGTTATATTCTTGTTTTACATGGAGAACGTTTCTTCGTGTACTGTAAGGGAATGAGGCAATACTCTTGGTACTGCAAGAAATCTTCTCATGTCGGGAAGAAGTGCTTGAAATGTTTGTGCATGGTGGGCAAATACCATCGTGAAATGGAGATGATTGGCAGCAGTTCAACAGCAGTAACGTCATCGCCTCTACTGCCGCCGAAGATGACATCTCCTAGTCATGCTGCAGAGCCACGTCAACTGGTTCCGCCAATAACTTCTGGTACGTCACGGGACGTTTTGCCAGTGCCTGCACTGCCTGGAGTTCCCTAGGTGAGGATGTGTGCTTCGCAGAGGAGGACATCAGTACTTTATTGAATGCTGCTTCGACGCTTTCGGAAGAGGAATTTCCAGCTCTTCTTCCACCTCCCTCACAGCATTGCAGCCTGTGGGGATAACCTATCCTTCTCCAGTGATTCCTGTGTCATTTTCGGCTCCATCGGTGAAATCATCTGCATCATCGCAGCCGAAATGACTTATGGAGGAAGAAGAAGACACCAAGATGCCGTAGTAGCGGAAGGGACAACAACATATCGTCATTGTTCAAGAGGGATAGAAGTGCAAATAGTCATCGTGGATCCTCTCATCGGACGCGCAACCTGATTCGGCAGACCGCTGAGCTTCACTCTTCATCTAAGAGCACTGAGTAAATTCAGGTTGGCCTCCTCCACCTAAATCCTCAGAATAAAGGTCATCTTATTGAGCATACACTCCTTGGGTTCTTATTTAAGCAATCGGTATTGTTTTAAGACATCATTCTTTTGCAAGAAGTTAAATTAGCTTCTTCTCAACAGTATTACAATCTACCTGGCAGTCAATTCCATAGTGCTCATTTTTATATCAACTCTTCTTCACCTGTTGGACCAGGGGATGCTACCATCGTCTTTAACCTGCAGTCAAGTGTCGAACTGCATATATGATTGCGAATGCAGAGTAATTTTGTTAGTCATTTACTATGCGATGTGAATTTCCGATTGCTCAAAGTATATGCGCCGTGTGCTGCAGCAAAGAAACAGAAATTCTTCATTGACATTGACTGTTATTTGCGCTTGTCTTTTTCATGTGGTGATTGCTGGTGACCTTATCTGCCATCTAGACGACAATAGCATTTTTTCGTTTGGGCATGTGCATCTTTTATGTCAGCAAAATGCATTATTCGTTCTTTGGACACTCCCTCCACAAAGTAACAATCCTGGGTTCATCTTCTATCAGTGACCCTTAGACTTATTTCTGATCGATCATGCATTTGCTGACTCGCCTGGAGGTTATTCCTTGTTCGTTCTCTGACCATAGTGCCATCATGTGGTCATGGAAAATGGTCTCTCCATTTCCAGCTTTTACCACAGGTATTGCTTCCGATAAGAACTGGTTTAACAATGTTTCACTGCTTGACAACGAGGAATACTGGGAATGTGTGTTCAGTTTGTGGAAAAACATCTCCACAATGTGACTCCTACTCTTCCGTCATAGTTTGTGTTCAAAGACAAAATTAAACGATTTTTCAGGAAGATTGGGACAGATGCAGCTAGACGTTGTCGTCGTCATCTCCGTACGCTCCTAGAGGTTCTGCGGCTCCTCCGGAATTCCATCCCAAAGGAGGAGTTTGCAGCGGATATTCTTCACGTGAAGAGCGAGATCAACGTTCTTAATGATCTACTTTTGTTCAAGAGAGACATCGAGCTAACTCCAAAAGATGTCGCTGCATAATGGTAGAAAGTAGGGAAGTGGGTGTTGATTTTCCATCTCGCAGGATGTCTGACACATCCGGTCACACGTCCTGCGAGATCCTGGAGGACTACATCCGATCACGATTCAGTTGTGATAGAGGAAACTTATGATCGCCATCAGACTATTGCTGTGTTAATGGTTTCACATCTATCATCTTTGAACTCTTTTGGCAGGGGTATACATTTTTTACCTGGAGCCATTATTGCAATTTTTGAATCGCCACCAAGATGTTCGAAAATATGATCTGCCAGCCATGTCCATAAACATCAGGAAGCTGGCTTATGCTGACGACATAGTACTTTTTGCCTCAGATTCATATTCTTTGAGCATTTAGAAAGAGACATTTGACCAATTTAGTACTTCGACGGGGAATTCCATCAACCTCGTCTAAAGGTATAGCTATTGGGAACTGGACTGTGGGCTATCTTAAAATCTCCCGATAACATTGTGTGGCTAAATTATAGTGTTAGGATATGTCTTTTCTTTCTATCGACTTTAAACTCTGTGCACTGGTAACAAGTGATCGAGAATTGCATCAATCAGCTTGACAGAAACTTTCGTCGATGTTTTTCAAGGTGTGGTTCATCAAGACACATGTGCTTACATTATTAACATCTAAATGCCTATTCACCTTGCCTTCGACAAAAATCTCCTAAGTGTACGTAGTGCGATGGTAACCTGTGTGTGGGGAACGTCTACTCGGCGGTGTCATTCATTGCGAGCAGCATTCCTGTTCATCCCCTTTGAGAGAAGAGTGTTAATTTTACCCAGTATTAAACCCCACCTTGTTGCTGCCAGATTGGCTGCAGTAATTCAGGTATTCCTTTTCTACCCCCATGTGGGCGAACTTCGTTTTTACACATTTACGTTTCTTCTTCAAGGTGAATAGGCTTCCATTACCTCCCTTGTTGCCACTGGTTACTTATTATCATCAATCGAACTTTCATAAGACATTCAGTCTTGATTTCGTGACTTTTTTGTCCATGTTGCGTCGCGTTGATCCACAAGATTGGGGCTCATTACGTCTATCGTGGTTCCTCGATTATCCATGGGCAGCAGTCCTAAATACATTAAAATCATTGCTTTTTATCGAACCTTGTTCAGTTACCAACGGCGACTGTTGCATCACGGATTTCACTCTCTTCAAAGTCTCCATCAGTTGAGAATGGTCGAGTCTGCCGGATGTCTGTTTTGCGGAGTAGACGAGACCATCAGCCATATTTTTTACGAGTGACCGTTTGCAAAGTCGATATGGGATGGTGCATTTCTCCTATCAGTCTGTGCTGTTTTTCAAAAACGATTCCATTAGTCGGGTATTAAAACCGGACCTAGCTATTGCGTTCGCCTTCATTAATAAAGAACTTTGGCTGGCCCATAGGAGTCGATAGTTGGGTAAACCTCCATCAGTCTCAATCGTGTAAAGGAAAGTGGCTTTCAGCTTCGATCTTTCCTTCTTCTTAAATGGTCACGGTTAGGTTTGTTTATTTTTTAGAAACTCTTCTCAACATCCAAGTATTTATGCGAGGTCATCAGAGGAGACCAGACTTTCCATCTCACTTTTCTGATGGCCTTTAGATACCTTTTCAGTTGTGAATGGGTCTCGTTTTTGAGCCGTTTTTATAAGTAGCGCAGTCTTTTACTGACTTCTTGACCCTTATTGCATATCCACCTAGACGGTTAGAATGCAAGACTCACGAATAGCCGTCTGCTGAGGCAATTCCATCTGCCTTAGCTCCAACAGCGTCACACCCACCCTCGGTGCTTCACAACAATGACTTCAGATCTGCCTGCCAGCCCAGTGAGAAGAATTAAATGACTGATATTAATGTATGTACTTTTCATTCATGCAGTAGAGAGGGACTCAGAAAACCGATTCTCGAAATCTTGGATTCGGTGGTCGTAGGAGCAAGAGGAATGAAACAACACAGCACGATGTATGAAGTTAAGTAGCCGTCCACACAAAAGTTCGATTATTGGAAAAATCGGAGAATGCCTGGATGAGTGATTATAAAAACAAACATTATTCTTCACCGGAATTCAAGGCCAGTAATTTTACAATTTACAAATGTGAAGTTTTATAATGAGTCAACAGGGGAATTAACTCATAAAAATTCAAGTAATAATTCAAACGAACTTTAATCTGTCATTTCAAAGGGAATTGGTTGCAATGCCAAAGAACGATCGGGAGAAGCGACAGCTTCTGTTTTGTCTACGGATAACATGTTTGGTGCAAAGGATAGCAGCGGTAGTTTAAACGATCGACACGGAGAAGCGACGTCTTGATTTAGTCTACAGAGCTGGTGTATATTTCAAAAGATAGCTGCAGTAGTTTCGTCGAACAATAGTGGATTAAGGTTATCTCACTCATTGGTAGAATATCTTCTCCTCTTGGGTTGAAGATTGCTAATGAACTTTATTTATTCCATAAATTAATGTCAATTATACTTTTCATTCAATTTAATGAAGCCATTTGATTGAAAGCAAATATTATTAGTGATTATACGTACTTCAGACATTATAAGACAATGGATGAAGGATTTTTATGCTTTCAGTGGTGCTTATTAAAAGCAAATTAAATATTATTTCTCATCTCCCATTCCTTTCTCTCTGTCATCAATCCAAATCATCCTGATAGTAAATAACTGTGACAGGCAGAGAGAGAGGGGTTGGAGCTTGGTTGGAGAAACGATAGAGGCCATATTATCAATAGCCCAGGCAATTTCAAAAGCGTACCTTCCACTGCAAATTTTGTCAATACGAGTTAGTAGCTCGCCAAAAATGAATGTTACTGTTTTTTGCCAGTCTTCGGATCCAGGACAATAGTCTGTCATAGGAGAGGTAGTGCGGAGCTCGAGATCTACGATTCCAGGAGGGCATCTGATTGTGAGAGAAGAGGAATAAAGCCGAAACATTAAGCAAGAAGTTTTCAGGAGAAAAGACAATAATAAGAAGAAAGAAGCAAAATTAAAGTGTGCAAAAAGGGCGAAACTAAAAGAAGTCATGAGGCAGGAAGAAAAACTATTGTCAATAAGAGACATAGATAAAGGGCATAATGAAAGTAATGAAACTTCGAAGAATTCAGTCTCGAAGAATAACGTAAATGTAGAGACTATTGGGGTATTAATTACCATAGAAGTTAATTAAGAGCAGGAATTAGCAGGCTGTAAACAAGTAAAACGAGGTGGAATAGGCGGAAGAAAAAAGAAGTAAGAGTTCATTTCAATCAGAAGGGCACAAATAATGTAGAAGTTAATTTTATAGGAAAAAAGAAAAATTAACCGAATGAGCTAAGGGAAGATAAGAATGATTTAGCTAAGGAGGCGTTAACGAAAGAATTATAGTGAAGAATTAGTTGAACAGAAAAAATTCGATTTCTTAGCAGGGAAACTTCTAATAGAGTCAATGATCAAGAACTTTATAAACATAAAAATATTAAAGACGATAGCAAGAAAATAGATTTAATTAGAGCTTCCAACGAGGAACTAATGGAAAAAATTCGACAATATAAAGAAATAATTAAAGACAATAAATTAAAGTGTGTATACAGCCTGTCAATGATATTTTCGATTGCTAATGCAATGGGTTATATGAAAAATAAACGCTATGGAATTGTTTGTTAAAGCATTGCAACCCATCTCAATTAGGCAAATCAGAAACGGAAACTTTTCACCCAATATGTGCAGCATAGTGAAAATAGTAGCCCGAAGAAAGGTTAAAACGTTATTCAAATGCAGTAGACAAGAGGTCAAGGAACTGAAGAGTTTGAAATTTGTCAAAAATATTATTGGGCCCAATTACAAATTCAAAGAATATTATGATAGTAAACGAGGCTAGAACATTTAATGGGTTATTAAATAAAATTGCAATTCTTCTTGGGAGAAACTACAAGAATCCAGATTACAAATATTCCAAGATTCCTGGAAAGCTGTCGGATAGAATAAACTTGTGCGGAATAAATGAGGCAAGCGAGAAATGGGACAGCAAACAATATGGATAGGAATAAGTTAGCAAGCAAGCCAGAGAAGATCTCTAAAACCATAGAAGTAAGCGGAATGTGGAAGGATGTAGTTTAGAAGAAACCAGAATAGCGGGCTTCCTTGATCGATATAAATACTAGAAATAAAAGAGAAGAAAGTATTACGGTTAAAGAAGATGAACTTGCATGCAATAGAGGATTGGTACAGGAAGTATGAGAAAAATAATATCTTCCAAAGGGAAGATGAGACTAGCAACGCTGATTTTTGGCTAAATAGTCTTCAAAGTGTTAAGAGGCAAATTTATTATAAAGTTAATAATTATCATGAATCTATTAAAGGTAAAACAAAAAAAGTACAAATTAATAAGAGTTAATGAATTAGTGTATGTCAGACAAGAAGGCTGAAGTTCTCAAGATGCTTCGTAGGAGAAACCAGATGAAGAGGAAGTCAGAATAAAGAAGAAGCTGGTCGGAAGTAAAGGTAGAGAAAAGGCCAAGATTGAAGCTAAAGATAGCTAAGGAAGTCCAGTAGAATACAGTGAAAATAGAGAAAAGCTGGTGAAGGAAATTCTTGACAGGCTCATAATAATAGAAGCGAAATTAGACAAGCTGTGGGGCAAAGAAAGAAATGCAGACAGCAGCAGGATCTTCAAAAAGGATCCAGAAAATACTTCAGCAGGTTGGAAAAGAGAAAGGGAAGAGCTGAGCAAGATTTTTGAAATGAGGCAAGAAGAAAGGCAGGTTTCGACATTATCTATGAGGCAAATATTTAACGAGAAAGAGGAAATAAGCCAGAAGTAAAAAACAAGAATATTTTACGGGAAGAATAAAGGAAAAACAGAAGTAATCAAGGAGAATACTTCAAGAAGACAGAAAAGAGAAGGGATACTAATATAAACCCTAATTTACTGAAGGATGTTTTTAAAGAAAAAATGATGCAAAAGAGTAGTGGCAAAGTTATTGCTAATAGTAAATATGGTAAAAATAAGAGAACAATTATTTAAAAAGAGAAAAATGGTCACTTAGAAGAAAATTTATGGAGAAAAAGAGAGTTAAAGCTGCAGGGAAAAGTTAAGAAAACGCAGCTTAGCAATAATAATGATCAGTTAGAAGAAAATCTGGAAAAGAGAGAAGTTAAGAAAAGGCCGCAAAAGAAAAAAAAACGAGCTTTTCGTCGCAGGTTTAGCCAACACCACCTCTACTCAAAGCCTGAGCGCATATTTTTCATACATTTTAAATCGTCATACAATATCATGGAACAATCATATAAATGAATTATCTAAGACTCTTAGTGTACGACTTGGCATAATCACGCAACATAACTAGTTTCCGTCTACAATATTGTTGTTATTATACAGTACACTGATGTATTCAACTATCTGCTATAAAATACAATTCTGGGGCTCTACTTCCAAATATAACTTACCAAAAATCCTACGAATCCTAAAAAAGGTTTCTTAGGATTCTACTAAAACTCACATTATGATCTCATGTGCTGCCCTACTTTGGATGCTATAAAATATTAACTATTTCAAATATTTATCCAACAATTACTGACGTTTACATTTAAAATTATTAATGGATATTTAATCCAATCTAATCCCACAGCAATACATCATCAGCAAGATTTTCACACCTACTCCACCCGATTTGCTTCCTCAATATGACCCCTATTACTTACTTACTTACTTACTTTTCAAACCCGCTTATCCGTTAGGGTCGCGGGGGCAGCAGCCCTATGGAGGATCTCCAGCGATCGCGATCTTCCGCCATCAGGCGCATGTCCTCCCTGGTAATATCCAAGCGACTCGAACCCAGATTCTCCAGGTAGTCTAGCCACCTGGTTCTAGGCCGACCCCTTGGTCTCTTACCCACCGGCTTGGAAAATAACAACTGCCTAGGAAGACTAGTTTGCGGCATCCGAATCACGTGGCCATACCAGCGCAACTGAGACCTCTCAATGCGGAGAAGTAGCGGCTCAACACCTAAAGATTCCCTTATTGTATTGCTGTACACTCTATCTAGTAGGGTAACACTCTATATATATCTCATGACCCCTATTAGTCCGTTAAAATAATCAAAACAAACTGTGTTTCTGTTGTCTGTATAAATTGGTGGATTCACGTTTCTGAACATTTGCAGCAAGCTCCAACCCCTGCTTTTTTTAAAAGAAATTTAAAGCCTTTTCTTAATATACTCATCTTCCTTCTAATTCCAACTTGAAATAACTTTATTTTTTTGCCAATTTATTACAATTGGTATATACCGTTTATCTAATAGACGCCTGGTTTCCAATAGTCGCCGGTCTCTAATACACGACGAGAATTCTCTTCCACGCGGCAGTTCACGTGAGCCGCTTTCGGGGTTCACCTGTACACGGGCTTGAGAGGATTCCCTGCACACTGTTCGGGTTCGATATTCACTGAGAGGATTCAATATCATATGCACTCTGCTATTCATCCCTAAGTTCTCAAGGTATCATGTTCGTATGGACTGTTTACTGCGCACTACCATATTCTGTTAAAAAAAAGACATGCTTCCAAAACGAACATATGATGTAGCGTTTATGATGTCGTGGAATATTTGACACAGATTGCTAAATAAACGCCGGTCTCTAATAAACGCCGGTCTCTAATAAACGCCCGGTTAGTGATTAAGTTGAAAAAATAGACGCCGGGGGCTACTAGTGGAAGATATACGGTATATATGTATATTCTGAATATTTTTATGATAATTAAATTTATCTGAATTACTTACTAATTATTAATATTAATGTTAACTTTATAATGTATTATGAAATACATACTTAAACTTATTGAAATTTTTAAAAGCTCTCTTACCATAGTTATTATCTATACACTACATGATGAAAGGAGTTGGGACATCCAGGAGTTGCTCTACCTGTTGCTCTACCGTAAAGTCGCAGAAAGCCTCAATCAGTCTTGTGTAGGACCACCCCGAGCTGCTATCACTGCCTCCACCCTGCATGGCATACTGTCCATAAGTTTACGGTATGTGTTCACAGGTATTGACCTCCATTTTTCGAGGAGTGTCGTGGTCAGTTCCTGGACAGATGTGGGGGGAACCATCCTGGATCTCATACGTCGTTAAAATTCGTCCCAAAGATGTTTGATGGGGTTGAGATCAGGACTCTGAGCGGGCCAATCCAGTTCTTCAACCCGCACCTCGTCAAACCAGTCGGATATGGATCTTGCTTTGTGGCAAGGCGCATTGTCGTGCTGGAAGAGGAACGGCCCGTCACCGAAGTGTTCCCACAGTGCTGGAAGTGCCCCGTTCTCCAGAATGGTCCGGTAGTCATCAGCATTGAGGTTTCCGTCCACCTTGATGAGCGGGCCCAGTCCTGTCCAGGAGAAACACCCCAGGTATTCACAGGGGTGTCCCAACTCCCTTGGTCATGTAGTGTATATCTAATTCATGATTTGTGACTTTATGATATACTTGCTCGGGCCGTTTGTTTGATGAAATTTTGCAATATCTGAATTTGAATATAAACAAAAAAGCCTGAATACAGTATATATTCACTTTGGAAAAATGAAAAGAATTCTTTTTAATGATCGCAACGCAACTTTGTGTCCAATTGGGTTCACCCAGGAAAATTCGACATTGCATCCTTAACATTTTAAAATATGAAAGAAAGCCTATGAGTAATGATTTATTTCAGTGTATATTAAAAATACTTAATAGACGGATTGAGAGAGATAAGGAACTCTGTTTACAGCCTCATCAGCATCTCTCATCCACATGTAACCGTTTCAATAGAGCGGTATTCAGTCATAGAGCGTGGAATCATGTCCTGAATGTGGTTGTTTATATTGAGAGTATCTCTTTAAGCAGCAAGAATTGGCGTCTCACGCAATCAGTTGAGATCTTTAGAATTTTCTAATATGTTTAGATAAATATTATATATACTGTAACTTCTCTAAAGAAAGTTACTACATCTATAACTTCTCTAAATGAATTTATATACTCCAACCAACCCCAAGTTTGGCCTAACTCCTATTTGTTGAAGCCGAACAAAGCATTCCAAAGAAAAGAATGAATGCGCAACATGAAGTAGTGCCGACGTCATTTGTAGGTTTAATTATAATTTTTGGCTTAAAAACGACTTAAAAGATAAAAAAATTATATGGAAAAAACAGTGAAAAAACAAGCGAGAATAAAACGCATAAAAACTGGAATTTAGTCTGTCCTGGAATTTTAACTAGAATTCGGCCAAGATGGCTGGACTGAAAGCAGTTCGAGCGCGACGAACACAGCTCATGTGAAGATGGCTGAAACCAGGGCCGCATTAATACCTTTAGGGGTCCTAAGCACTACACACCTTTCTCAGGGCCGCATTAATACCTTTTTGCAACCTGTTTTTCTGAGGATTCGGGGGCCCCTATCTACATGCTTAGTCTAACGGGGCCCTAAGCACGTGTACGTTGTAACGCCCCACTTTTTACTTGTGGGACTCGCGTTTGATATTTAAGTATTTTTTAGTTTCTAGAACGAGAGGGAGAAAGTTGATCTATTTTGACCTATGTTTTGCCTTTAAGAATTTGGTATTAATAAAACTATCCTTGAAGGTACTTTCTTTATTTTATGAGAAAAATTATTGTTGTATTGACTTGTAGTTTTATTTTTTTATTTTTGCTTATGTATGAATTAAGCCTTTTGTCTTTTTTGTTTGTTAATTTTATTTTTTGTTCTTTTCGCCTCGTGCGTTAAGCCTTTTTTGTTGCTGCTGTTTTTATTATTTCAACAATGTTATTGTTGCATCTTTGACTTTGATTACGTTTTTTTTTAACGAGCGTGGTGCACGCCGCGCGTTTCCAGCGGTCCGTAGCCTATTGTTGAAAATGTTTGCTGGGAAAGTGGAGAACTGGTGTTGGCAGTTAGGTCGGCGATCTCTCCGAGGCAACAACTCCTCCAGATCTAAGCCTTGGAGTCCGGCTTGGAACCTATCGCACATGTTTGCCACCTCCTTGCCGTAGCCAAGCAAGGTTGCTAGCGGGATTTGAGTGACTTCTACCAGCTCGGAGAAGATGGAAGGATCACCTCCGACCTGCTCCGCTGAGTGCTCCGACCCTGATGACTGATTGATCATATGGAATATGGACCATTATTAGCTACTGCAGAGGACATAGTTTACTTATGTTCAATAACGACCCGAAGACTCCTCGAAGACTATGACCAATAATTTTGGAGTTGCTTCATTTTAATTATGTAACTTTTTCCTATCCAAACAGGGTTACAGTAGACCTCCCATACAAAAGGTCTACACGACGCCTTCCTGCGTAGCGTTTGATTAATTGCAATAGAAGATTCCGGAACCAGCACATGCGTCAACAATAGAATTCGGCTCGGGAGTTTTGACCGTCGACTCTCCGTGATAGGACTAAAAGATGACTCCGCCTTTCTTCACGAAGAAAATCCGTGGTTAATAACATAGACATTGGTTTATTTATTTTGGATTTTGAGTTAAACTTGAATATTAGTTGCTTGTTATTTTGTGCATGATTTTGTATAATAATAGTGGTATTATTTCATATGAAATGTTATTTATATTAGTGTAGTTTTTTTTTGCTGGCAATAGGAACTAGATTTATGCACCCTACGCAGCGCCGAAGCTGACTTAGGAGTGGCCTGTCGGATTTGAGCTCAGAGAATTCTTCTTATCCCTGGTTAAGGTTAGATGTTTTGATTTGGATTAGCCGGCCTGTAACAATGGGGAGCTGGAGTAACTGATGAGTTACATTAACGGTAAAGGATGATTTAGTCGTTCTAGAATTTACATATTTTCGCTAATTTTACCTCTGAGTCAATTCCCTGGTCTCTCTTGAAGTTAGTATACTGCCTTCATATCTGAACTTTATGTTCTTTATTCTTTGATTCCTCTTGTGCTTGTCATTTTTTTTTTTTTTTTTACTTTACTCTTGTCGGCGGTAGGTTCCAGAGAGTAAAGCTGCGGTGCGGAAAATCGTCACTTTGACTTGTACCTTTTAGAAATCGGGCCAGCGATCTGCTCCTTATTGTGAATCCAAGAGGAAATCGTAGAAGAAATATCTGTTTGCCTTGTGTTATTTATCTTATTGATTTCCGCTGCTCGTATATTCTAATATTTGTCTTGATTGTTATTTTTTTATTTTATAAATAAATCTATCTTCGCCTGACAAGGGCTAAACGTATTTACTGTGCTATTTATTCTTGTAGTACTATTAGAAAGTTTTAGGATTCATTTTTTGGGGTAGAGTTTTCCATCTTTTATTTAAGTAAGCTTTTAAGCGGGGATTTTATTAATAAAACTCTCACGCTTAATTTTAAGTATTTTTCGGTTTTGGTACGTCCCAGCCTGTTTAATAGTTACCTAAAGGGGGAAGCGTTACAAAGTCTGCTTATCTATGAATCCAGTGCTGGCTGAAAGTATGGCTGAAATCAGTTGGAGCCCGACAAATACAGGCTCTTTTCATGCCATAATATATTTTCCACAAGAAAAAATTATTATATTATAATTTTATTATAACATTATAACATTATATTTTAAAGAATTAACTAGCATTTATAATATCAGGTTATTGCAAACGTTTTTTCCGGATTTTTATTCCAACACAAAAACGACTGAATGACTGAATGACAGATTCAGCTCATGCAGATGCCGGGCAATGGTTGAAAAGTGAACCTTGAACTGTTCTGCGAGTTCCCTCGTTGTTACATTGTGATCTACCTTCTGAAATCATGATTGGCCGACCAGAGAGGTGCATCTTGAAGAGTGCTATCTCCGCGTCAGAACCGGCGATACCATTCTTCTATTGTACGTAAACTAACAGTGCCATCACCTAAACGTTGGCAAATGTTTCGGTGACATTGCGCAGCACTGATCTTTCCAGAATACTCGTAGAAGATTATTGCTCGAATATGCTCGCGTAAAAACACCATTTTAGACCGTTGATGGCACTCACAGATGTATAGTCAGAAAGTTGATTCTTGGATATAATATAGCAAAGATATTCAGGAATGGAATGCAATAATTTGTTTGAAAACATATAGCACCCCCCTCGGAAAATGAGCCCTTCTTGGGCACGGGTTCTAGAACCGGAAGAAACTTTTGCATCAACCTGATAATTGTTATTACAGTATTATATCAATAAACATTAAATAAAGAAATAATTTCATAAATTTTAAAAATTCAACAATTGACAAATAAAGAAGTAAATCAAGAAAAAACTAAAATAACAGGTTTAATAAAATTTCAAAATAAAGTTAAAGTGTCATTTTTAAATTTTATTTTAGTTTTCTTGATTTCATTTTTATATTTATCAATTTTTTGAAGCTTAAAAATTTATGAAATTATTTAATTAATTCACTTCAACGTATTACTTTAATAACAAAAACAAAATAAGTAAATATGTGGATCGTACTAATGAACAGATTAAAAGCACAACACTCTTTAACCACTCTTTTTTAGTTGTGGTTAAAGAGTGTTGTGCTTTTAATCTGTTCACTTTAATAACAAATACAATAATTAATTTTAAAAAATAAACTGAAACATATTAGAACACTTTTGTTATTAACTCTAAATGAAGATATAAAAAAGTTAAAATGAAAAAAATTCAATCGTAGCAACGAGCCTAACCAGCTTAAAATAAAAACTATCATAATTATTTATAATCTACAAAATATACTCTACAAAGCAACTATAATTAACTATATTTTCATTACTTATTTTAAATTAAATTACAAAAATAAAATCAATTTATTTTCGGAATAACTGGAATGCTTTAATAAAATCGGACAAGATGGTTTAGAATAATAAATGGATCTATGAGGATTATTATACACGCCATACATCAGATGTTTAAATTATTGATGAAAAATTTTCTTTCCTTTTTTTCATCAAGAAGTTTTTGTTTACATCATGGGGGTTGTTGCTAAGCAACGAAACTACTTTCGTAATTCTACGCACGGTGATGTGCCTGATCAATAGGAGTTAGGCAAAACTTCGGGTTGGTCGGAGTATAAATTGCAAAAGCCATATAAAAAATAAATTTTCTCCAGTTTTTACATCATGAGGAAAAGTAACTAAACATTTTCAGCAAAAGCTTAAGCCGCTGTATGCTTAGACATTTATATTCTATTATTTGTTTTAGAATAATTTCTTATATCTCTTAAAAATATAAAAAAAGAAATAATAATGATTTTTATATTTATTTACGAGCAGAGGTACCCGGCGTTGCCCAAGATAATTACACTTGTAGGTAAAGAGAACAATCTCAAAAAATTAAATTATAACACCCAATTGGTTTAATAATAACTCAATCAATGCAACAATGCAACAAAGAGCAAAGGGACTATCCATTCTACGAAAAATACGAAAAACAGAAACTAAGTGTTATACCGATACTTTATCTAAACACTCCTTGACTTGCCTCACCACTGCGGAGCATCACCAGATACTTTAGACTAGAATTTTTCTTGCTCTTATCGAAACTACCGTTATTCAGATGTTTCAAAGGCCCTTTTCTGTTTTAGTTGCAGAGTTTCTCTGAACAATACTCGTGCTTACTTTTTTTTCCAGAAACATATTTTTCCCAGTCGTCTGGACGTTTGGTTGGGGGCTCTAGGGAGACACGTGTGACTCCTTTCCCGCCTCAATAGAGGCTGCCTTATTAATATTCAGTCAATGCATCAGCACTTTATGCTCATTATCAATAATTCTTGAAAACCAACGTTCAATCATAGCATTATCAGCATCTCAGTTTCCAACGTATACACATTCCCACAGAATATAGTCAAAGTGTATTTTAATGAAATGTTTGGATCTGCTGAGCTGACAAATAAGCTAGGTGATAACCCCGGAGTAGCTCGGACTTTTTTTTTGGATAATATTTTGCAATATCTTAAAAGTAAACATGAAAACGCTTAGAATTAATACAGCAATAATTCTTTATGAAAATTCGAAAAAAATTTTTTTTAAATCTCACATTGGATGGACCTCTCCAAGGATGCCACTGCTAGTGTAAATAATTTCTTACTCACGTAATCTTACTTTAGATGAACACTTGATGTTGTTGCAATTCCCACTCTTCTCTCGATGTCTTGAAGCAAAACTTTGGCATTCATCACTGTGTGTATTCTGTTGGTCGCCGATTTTTCTATTTACATGCTTACCATTTGCTTGATACAGCACGGAGCTAATTGAGTGCTTCCTCTGTTGTCCTTCCACTCTTTCTCTATATTCTGCTAATTTTCAAGAAATTCATAAGTACTGAGAACTCTTTTCTAAGAAACGCCTGAATAACAGGAATTCAATGCATTGTTACAAATTGAAATTTTGCACAAACTTTGCCTTGCATTGTTGATCATGAGATATTTCTCATTAAAATGCTTTGCCATAACCATAAATATCGATTTTTTATCAATAATTATTATTTTTCGAAATCTGCGACAGTGACCTACCTCATGCTTTGAAGGTCAAGTATGCTAAATTTCATCAAGATCGGAATAAAACTGTAGATATGTATAAGAAACAAACAAACAAAAAACCCACAAACGCAGCCACAAACAACCTTCTATATATATACGTGAATCATTAAGGCAAGCATGATAGCTGACGATAAAACAGGCCCGGGCACGGAAAAGTCACCTCATCTTCTTAGTCAAAGCAACAATGTAATTTTCATTGTTTCTAATAAACGATTAATTACTGATTTCTAAAATCCAAGATGGAAACAATGAATATAACATTGTTGCTTGGACTGAGATGGTCAGGTGACTTTTCAGTGTCAGGTCGTGGCTTTTTCGTCAGCATCGGCATGTATTAATTTCATCAACCAAGTCTCTTTCATATACCGGGTGTTTCAAAAATGACCGGTATACCGGTATCTTTGAAAAATCATTAAAAACTAAACGGGCAGCGATAGAAATAACACCGTTTGTTGCAATATGCTTGGGACAACGTTAAATTTTCAGGCAGACAAACTTTCGAAATTAGTGTATGGTGTATTTCTATCGCTGACCGTTTAGATTTTTCAAATATACCAGTCATTTTCGAAACACCCGGTACATAGACATATGATTAATTTTTTTTTTTTTACCTTTGTATGAAAGCTTATCTCCAGTTTTAGAGTTCATCCATCATTGTAGTAGTAGTTCTTGGCTGTGTGTTAAATTTTAACTTTATAGCTTACTTCTAAGTTACCTTTTAAAAACGGCCAAACATACATTGCCTTTTATATGTATAGATTATTATATATTCCTGAAATTAAACAATCTCACAGCACTAACAACTGACACTAATCCCTGTTTATTATGTACCAGCAGAGGTACGCGGCGTTGCCCGAGATAATTAAACTTGTAGGTAGAGAGAACAATCTAAAAAAATTAAAATATAACTTCCAATTGGTAAAATAATAATTCAGTCAATACAACACAGAGCAAAGGCACTATCCATTCTACGAAAAATACGAAAAACAGGAATTCTAGGTGATATACCAGGACTTTATCTAAACTCTTCTTGACCTTGCCTCACCACTGTGGAGCATCACCAGATACTTTTGACTCAAGTTTTTCTTGCCCTAAAGGTTGAAGCTGTTATAACCTCTTGCTCTTATTGAAACTCCTGTATAGTTTTTTCTGTTTTATTTGCAGAGTTTCTCTGACCAATACTCGTTCTGTCCCTTTCCTTTCCAGACACATAAAATTTTCCCAGTCGTCTGGACGTTTGATAGGGAGCTCTAGGGAGACACGTGTGACTCCTTTCCCTCCTCAATAGAGGCTGCCTTATTAAAATTCTGTCACTGCATCTTCACTTTGTGCTCATTATCAATAATTCTTGAAAACGAACGTTCAGCATCGCATTACCAGCGTCTCACTTTCCAAAATTTACACATTCCCACAGAATATAGTCAAAATGTATTTTTAGGAAATGTTTGGATCTGCTGTGCTACCAAACAAGCTAGATGATAACCCCAGTCGTAGCTCGGACTTTTTTTTGGAATAAATTTTGAAATATCTTAAAAAGAGACATGAAAACGCTAAAAATTTATACAGTAAAAATTCTTAATGAAAATTTGAAAAAAATTTTTAACGCTCACAATGGATAGACCTCTACAAGGATGCCACTTCTAGTCTGAATAATTTCTTTACTCACGTAATCTTAATTTAGATGTACACTCGATGTTGTTTAAATTCCCTTTTTTCTCTCGATATCTTTAAGCAAAATTTGGTCATTCATCACTTTCTGTAGTCTAGTGATGGCCGATTCTTGTATTTACTTGCTTACCTCTTTCTCAATACAGCACGGAGCTAAAGGAGTGCTTTCCCTGTTGTCCTTCCACTCGTTCTCTATAGTCTGCTAACTCTCCATTCTCTCCAGTTACTGATCAGTTTTAAAGATTTTCAAGAAATTGTTTTATTACTAAGAACTCTCTTTTCTAAGAAAAGCCTGAATAACAGGAATTCTATGCATTGTTACAAATTGAAACTTATCTGTATTGCACAAACTATGACTTGCATTGTTGGTCATGAGATATATATTGTTGAACCTTGCATAGTCTTGGTGCATTGCGTGTTGACACCGTTGTTGATACCTACATGTATTGTTGCACAAATTTTTCCTTGCATTGTTGGTCATGTTATATATATCATTAATATGCCTTTCCATTACCATGAATAGGCCTATACATAACCATGAATATGCCTTTCCATAACCATGAATATTTTAATAATTATTATTTTTTTAAAATCTGAGGTAGACAGTGACCTTCCTCATTCTTTGAAGATCAAGCACACAAAATTTCATCAAGATCGGAATAGAACTGTAGGTTTGTATAAAAAAAAACAAACTCACAAACCCACCCAGAAGCAAACATCTTTCTTTATATATATAGACTAGCAGAGGTACCCGATGTTGCCTGGGATAACTACACTTGCAGGTAAACAGAACAATCACAAAAAATGAAATCATAACTTCCAATTGGTTAAATAATAACTCAATCAATGCAACAAAGAGCAAAGGGACTCTAGGTGATATACCGATACTTTATCTAAACTCTCCTTGACTTGCCTCACCACTGCGGAGCATCACCAGATACTTTAGACTCGAATTTTTCTTGCTCTTATCGACACTACCGTTGTTCAGATGTTTCAAAGCCCTTTTCTGTTTTAGTTGCAGAGTTTCTCTGAACAATTCTCGTGCTTACTCTTTTTTTTCCAGAAACAAATTTTTCCCATTCGTCTGGACGTTTGGTAGGGGGCTCTAGGGAGACAGGTGTGACTCCTTTCCCTCCTCAATAGAGGCTGCCTTATTAATATTCTGTCAATGCATCATCACTTTATGCTCATTATCAATAATTCTTGAAAACCAACGTTCAATCATAGCATTATCAGCATCTCAGTTTACAACGTATACACATTCCCACACAATATAGTCAAAATGTATTTTAATGAAATATTTGGATCTGCTGTGCTGACAAATATGCTAGGTGATAACCGCGGAGTAGCTCGGACTTTTTTTTGGATTAAATTTTGCAATATCTTAAAAGTAAACATGAAAACGCTTAGAATTAATACAGTAATAATTCTTTATGAAAATCACAAAAAAATTTTTTTAAATCTCACAATAGATGGACCTCTCCAAGGATGCCACTGCTAGTGTAAATAATCTCAAAAAATGAAATTATAACTTTCAGTTGGTTAAATAATAACTCAATCAATAGAACACAGAGCAAAGGGACTATCCATTCTAGAAAAAATACGAAAGACAGGAATTCTAGGTGAGATACCCGAACTTTATCTAAACTCTTCTTGACTTGCCTCACCACTGCAGGGCATCTCCAGATGCTTTAAACTCAAGTTTTTCTTTCGCATGACGTAGAGGCTCATATATCCTCTTTGTCTGTTCAAAACTTCCGTTTAGATGTTTCCAATACCCGTATAGATTTTTCTGTTTTAGCTGCAGTTTCTCTAACCAATACTCGTTATTTTCTCTTTCTTTTCCAGACACAAATTTTTCCTAGTCGTCTGGACGTTTGATAGGGAGCTCAAGAGAGACACGCGTCAGAGAAACTTATTAATATATTGTCACTGCATCATCATTTTATGCTCATTATTAATAATTCTTGGAAACGAACGTTCAATCAGCGTATTATCAGTATCTCAGTTTTTAAAATATACACATTCCACAGAATATAGCCCAGAATATAATCAAAATGAATTTTTATGAAATGTTTGGACCTGATTTTCTTACAAATAAGCTAGGTTTTAACACCGGCGTGGCTCAGGACTTTTTTTTGGATTAAATTTTGCAGTATCTTAAAATAAACACATGAAAACGCTTAGAATTTATACAGTAAAAATTCTTAATGAAAATTCGAAAAAAAATAATTTTAAAGCAATGGATGGACCTTCCCAAAGATTCCACTGCTAGTCTAAATGTTTTCTTACTCACGTAAACTTACTTTAGATGTACACTTGATGCTGTTACAATTCCCAATCTTCACTTAATGTCATAGAGCAAAACTTGGCCATTCATCAGTTTGTGTAGTCTAGCGATCGCAGATTCCTCTATTTACTTGCTTACCATTTGCTGAATACAGCACGAAGCTAAGGGAGTGCTTCCTCTCTCGTCTTTCCACTCTTTCTCAATAGCCTGATAACTACCCGTTATCTCCAGTTACTGATCATTTTTAAAGATTTTTCAAGATATTGTTAAGTATTAAGAACTCTCTTTTCTACAAAAAGCCTGAATAACAGGAATTGTTACAAATTGAAATTTGTCTACAAGGTGTTTCATAATTGGTGTCTGTAACGTGTAAAAACAGAGTAGAATGTATACGCAGTGGAAAATAAATAAATCACGTTATCAGGGTAAGGTTGAAATAAAATAAAGTTTAATATAGGAAAAATTCAATAAAACACAGTAAATAACTAAATGAACAAAGGACTTGGTAAAATATCACAACGAGCTAATTCACCTAGCTCGAATACAATAGAATAATTGATAAACCCAAAAATGTTTAACTGATATCGGAATATACAGAAAAACTGATACTCAAATCAATACTTTAGTTCTAAAAACACAGAATTGATAACTTACGGCCTAACAAAAATAAATGAGAGTTCTATCTCAACAAATAAAGAGCAGTCACACAATATAACTCTTACAAAAACTAGACCGAGCTAATCAGTTGATACAAGCACACATAATACTTAAATAATCTGAAAAATTCCGATAAGCTAACTTGCTTACGTTAAGATACAACACAATAATGAGAAAAATCGTATGCAAATCCAATTCTCTAAATCAAAAATATTACTACAGCTTGTAACTTAACTTGGACAAATATTCCTATTTGACTTAACCTATCAAATAATCAACCACATCAAACTTATGGCAATATACCTATAGGGTAATACAATTCAACAACTAATTAATCACATAAAAATTAAGGCAGTATGTCTATAGGGTAATACAATTCGACGACGGCACATGATATGGCCTCTCATGTAATTACGCCTAATTACGGGCGCCAAAATTTAACATGTATGAATGAGTTTACTTGACACAACAGACGAATCATAAACCATAAAGTTTGTTAAAGTCCAAGTCCGGGAATTTAAATTGTTCAGGGTCCAGATAAAAATAACTAAGGCTATCTCGGTAGGCACGCACACACAACTTCTTACGAAAAAGCGGAATACACTAAAAACGGTTCGTAAAGATAACGTTCATGCTGAGCGCACCGAATTCCACCGAGTTTTAAAAGAAATTCAAACAATAGAAAATCTTAGTGACTACACACGTAGAATAACTGAGAAAACTTCTACGATACAGAAGACATATGAATTTTATACTTCTACCAAATGCGGCCACTCGAGTGCTCGCCACGAGGGCTGGACGCTAAATGAGGGAGGAAAATATAGATACAGACATTACATTTATTAGCCCTTTTTCTCCAACTAAATGCAACACAAAAGGATGCTAATATAATACAGCCAATTCACTTCACACAGGGAAAACACTTCTACGGCCTCGTCTCGGCCTATTTAGGCGAAGTACGCAAACCCGTACTGGGTTGATAGATAGGCGTTCAGCCCGGCAGGGAAGAAGCCTCTAATTACTGAACGCCTGTCACACTCCCTTCCGTGAAGGTCACTAAATACCGGCGACCACGCACATGGATTAAGGCACGATAGGGAAATTGCACTTACAGTCATTGTTGACGACGCCGATAGCGCACGAAACAGCAGCCGTCTCCCGGTTGCTTCCGCTGAACCCAGACGCGCTGGTTCGTTCACGTTGGCGGAGTCGCTCGTCAACAAAAACGCCGCCTGCGGTGCTTCTCCGCCGTGCACGCCTTGCTTCGACAGGGGAAACGGACGGCTCGCCACGTCGTTTGCTCCTATTAGGCTGAAGATCTGGGGGTCTCCGACCTTTACGTGCGACTGCGACAAGAACCTTCTTCTCCGGTGTCGGACTGAGATCCCTCCGATGTTTCCCTTCTGAAGTTCGGGTCGCTCTCCCCTTCTCTCTCCGAACCTCCCGCCAAGAAAGCTTCGCTGCCTCGTCACGAAGCCTCCCTGCGGCATCATTGGCTCTTGCGTGTTGGCTGGTGTGACGACACTGTCTGCCCCGCTCCTCCCCCGCCTTCGAACGGGTGAATATGCGTGAGCGGTAACAGCAGTCAGTGTCGCCGGAAATCACCCTTGGATTCGATTTCCGTGACAGTGTCCCATCTTTAGGTCCAAGTAACAGCTCAAGGGGAACACGGGGGGGAAAATGAATATTGATTGTTTGGTTTAATGTTCCGTAATTCAGAATAAAAATATGTCGCGTCCCTGGGGGTGAAGGGGTAAATTTTGAAAATTTTAATTTTGTAAGGGCAGGAGTTACACCCCATGTGTTATTTAGAAAGTTGTAGAGCATCATGTAATATGGGTTTAACAAAAAACCCGGTGAAAAAATCTCACGCCCTGCCCCCTTTATAGAGTCGGTTATGTATGGCTAGCCGATGTGGACAAAAACCATACTTATTAGAAAACAGTAGGGCCTACATTTGGATAATGAATGAGAATGAACGAGTCGTTACCCTGAAAAGCTAATATTAGCTTTTCAGGGTAACGACTCGTTCATTCTCATTCATTTTCAAATGTACTGTTTTCTAATAAGTAATAAAGTTCTAATAAGTTTCTAATGAGTTTTTCTGTTTTTGTTTAAATTGCTAGCCATACCTTTCACTTTACCCACTCGATAAAGGGCAGGGGAAGAGATTTTTTCACCGGATTTTTTGCTAAACCCACATTTTACATGATGTAATACAACTTTCTATATAACACATGGGATCTAACCCATACCCATACAAATTTAAAATTTACAAAATTTATCCCTTCACCCCTAAAGACGCGAAATATTTTTATTCTGAATTAGGGGACATTAAAACCAAATAATCAATATTCATTTTTCCCAATCTGTTCCTTTTGAGTCGTTATTTGGACCTAAAGACGGGACACCCATTATGAAACACCCTGTATATTGCACAAACTTTGCCTTTCATTGTTGGTCATGAGATATATATTGTTGATCTTTGCATAGTGTTTGTGAATTGCGTCTTGACACCATTGTTGTTACCTATTGTTGCACAAACTTACCTTGCATTGTTGGTCATTAGATATTTCTCATTAATATGCCTTGCCATAACCATGATTATCGATTTTTTTATCAATAATTATTATTTTTTCGATATGCTGAGGTAGACAGTGACCTTCCTCGTGCTTTGAAATTCATGTATGGAAAATTTCATCAAGATCGGAATAAAACTGAAGATTTTTATAAGAAACAAACAAACAAACCCATATATAAACCAACCCACAAACAAACAAACAAACATACATACAACCTTCTTTATATACATAGAAGATTATTTAATTTTTAAAATTTCACTCAGTACTTATTGTGATACATCACTTTTATAATTTGAATCATGGAGCCCCCTAAGACCTAACTTGTCGGTTTATTACTATACTGGCCTTAGACCAGCTGCTAGCTAATAAATAAACAAATAAATAAATAAATTATGACGTTTCCGTGCTCAGACTTTCTCTTTAGGTGGTGTTGATTTAGCGGTGAGATGATGTCACCTCATTCAAAACGAGTGATTATAAATTCGAGTGACATGACATCGAGAGAAGTGAAAAAATCATCGCTGCTTCAATCGGCAGGGCCCTGCCGAGGAAAATCGACGAGTCCGAGGGTCGAGCATGCTCGGTATGCACATGAGGCAAAAGAAAAATGACGATAGAAAAGACAAGGCAAGAAAAATTAATTAAATCGAGTGTTCAAGATGACTTCAGATCTGCCTGCCAGCCCGGTGAGAAGACTTTAATGACTGAAATTAATGTTTGTACTTGTCTTTCACGCAGAAGAGACAGAGGGACTCAGAAAGGCGATTCTCGAAACCTTGGATTCGTAGTGGAACAACGGCAGCCGTACGATGTAAAGGCCAGTCGCAGCATAACAAGCAAGGGAGAACGAAATGATGGCACGGAGAATGGAGTTAAGGAACCATTCTCACACAAGGGTGATTGTTGGAAGAATCGGAGAGTGACTGGGATAAGGGATTTTGTAAACAAACAATCTTCTTCACCGGAAATCAAGACCAGTAATTTTACAATTTACAAATCAGAAGCTTTCTTGAACTCTAACGTTTGGAATGAATCAACAAGGATATTCACTCATGAAAATTCAATTAATAATTCAAATCCAAATAATAGAACTAATTAATTAATCTGTCATTTCAAACGAACTAAATAATTAATCTGTCATTTCAAAGGGAATCAGCTGCAATGCCAACGAACGATCAGGAGAAGCGATGGCTTCTATTTTGTCTACAGATCACGAGTTTGGTGCAAAGGATAGCAGCAGTAGTTTAAATGATCGACACGGCGAAGCGACATCTTCGATTTCGTCTACAGAGCTGGCGCATATTTCATAAGATTGTGGCAGTAGTTTTGCTGATCGACCCACAGAAGTGACACCGTCCATTTCATCTATGGACTCCGAATATTTGGATGCAGAATATTTGGATGCAGAATATTTGCTTACAGAATTTCGATGTGAATTGTTTCAATATGGGTGGCAAAAATGACCTGAGTGATAAGGGAAAAGGTCAAATTGATGCATGGACTAATGAAGGAGTGTCACAAAGTTAAGATTGCCGTCGATTAAGTAGAAACAAGTTTACAATTAGTAGACACATTAATGGAAAACATTCAGCCAAAGGGGAAAAAAATTGGGAAGGAGAAGCAAAATTACAGCCGGAGAAAAGAGACGAATCTTTAAGATTTCAACAAAGGATCATTTATCAAGTCGCCAAATCACAATGGAACTGCATGGAAAAGCATCAAAGTCTACCGTTTTAAGGATTTTGCGCGATTCTGGCACTGCAAAGTTCATGAAAATGAAGTGTCAACCTTATCTGCAACCGCGACATAAACAAGCCCGATTAGGATGGGCTAAGAAGTAATGACATTTGATAAGGAGTGGGAAATTGTCACTTTTAGTGACGGAAAAAAGTTTAACTTGGATGGTCCAATGGTCAGAAATGCTATTGGCATTGATACAAGGTGAAACAATTACTTTCTCTAAAAGAGTGCAAGGAGGCAATTCTGTAATGGTATGGGGTGGTTTTTCTCATAATGGAAAAACAAATTTGTCGGTAATCAAAGGGCGAATGAACTCTGAAAGTTATCAAGCAATGTTAAACACTCATCTCTGCACACATGCAACAACAATAGCTGGCCAAAATTTCGTATTCCAACAAGACAACATGCCCATTCATGTTTCCAAGTCGACGTTAACCTGGTTTAAAGACAAGAACATTGACTTGCTAGACTGGCCTGCACTTAGCCCAGACATAAAACCCATTGAAAACCTTTGGGGTATAATGGTAAGGGATGTTTACAAAAATGGAAAACAGTATTCATCAGTTGCTGAATTGCAACAAGCCATTCAACAAGTTTGGGAAAACATTCCTCAAAGAACGTACCAATCCCTATTAAAGTCCATGAGAATTCGTGTATTTGATGTAATTCGTCTAAAGGGACAATTCATTGGATGTAAATTGCTACCAAAAAAATACTTTAAGAAATCATGTCATTTTTTAGAAGTTGCTGACATTCTGATCCAGGTGTTTTTAGAAAGTATCTAATAAGTACTGATTTAATAATCAGAACATGATAGTATTTTGTTAAATTGTTTCCTATGTCATTATAATTTACTATAAATTTTGATAAATTTTTATTTTCAATGACAACAGAATAAATCAAACTTTTTGTCGGTTGCTAATTATTTGGTCCCCACCTTGCCTGCTTAGCCTGTAACGTCGATGAGGCCCCATATAGCCAGCCAGGCTTGATAGGCAGCGCAATATGTATTTCTTTTTCAACATATTTAATATTAAGTAAACTAGGTATAAAGTTAAAGCCCAATTTATTACTTCTATTTTTACATTCTTTACAGTCCTCGCCTCCCAATTTCTAAACTAGCAATGGTCGCCATGTGCTTGGGGTATGGTTACCTCACTCATAGATAGGAAATCTTTTCCTCCTCTTGGGTCATCGACGAGAAGTTTCGAACCCGAAGAATCATTGGTAGAGCGGTGCCACATCCCCCGCCCCGTCGATGATCGCCCACACAAGATGGAACATAAGATTTCTAATGAACTTTATTAATTCCATAAATTGTTTTCAATTACATGTGACATTCAATTTAATGAAGCCATTTAATTGGAACCAATTATTATTAATGATTCTACTTCAGATATTATAAGACAATGGATGATGGGTGTCAATGCTTTTAGTGGGGTTTATTAAAAGCAAATTAAATATTAATTTTTGTCTCCTGCTCCTTTCTATCTGTCATGAATGTAAATCAATCTAAGATAAAAAAGTGTGACACAGACAATTCCTACCCAAAAAAGAGTCTTCTTTCCTCGAAGTTATCACTGTATATTTTTATATTATTATTATTATTACTAGCAGAGGACCCGGCGTTGCCCAGGATAATTACACTTATAGGTAAACAGAACAATCTCAAGAAGTTAAATTAGATCTCCAAATTTGTTAAATAATAATTCAATCAATACAACACACAGCTAAGGGATTATTGATTTTAAGAAAAATCCGTAAACAGGAATTCTAGGTGATATACCCTGTACATTAATTAACCTGTTGTTAACTCAACTCAGATAAAATTGATATCCATCTTCACCACCAGGGAACATCACTGGATACTTTAGACCCGAGTTTTTATTGACCTTGATGTCGAAACTCTTCTACCCTCATGCTTTATTCCAAACTCCGGATGTTCAGATGATTTGAATGCTCTTATAACTTTTATTGTTTTAACTGCAGAGTTTCCCTGACCAATACTCGTTCTTTCTCTTTCCTTTCCAGATACAAATTTTTGCCAGTCGTCTGGACGTTTCATAGAGAGCTCTAGGGAGACACGTATGACTCTTCAATATACGCTGCCTTATTTATGTCCAGTCACTTCATTATCACTTTATGCTCGTTATTAATATTTCTTGGAAACGAACGCTTAATAATCGCATTATCAGCATCTCAGTTTCCCTAATATTTTCATTCACACAGAATATACTCAAAATATTCACATTCTTCTATTGACCTGCTTACCATTTGCTCAATGTAGCATGGAGCTAAAGGACTGCTACCTCTGTCGTATCTTCACTTATTCTCATTAGTTTGCTAAAACTCCATTATCTTTTTTTCTAAAACTCCATTATCTATTACTAGCAGAGGACCCGGCGTTGCCCAGGATAATTACACTTATAGGTAAACAGAACAATCTAAAAAAATAAATTATAACTCCCAATTGGTTAAATAATAACTCAATCAATACAACACAGAGCAAAGGGACTCTCAATTCTACGAAAAATAGGAATTCAGGTACAATGGAATCAAGCCAAAAACTGTGGACACAACTATAGAAAGAAAAATAACTCCAAAACCACTATTCCACATAATAAATTTTAAACTTTAAAATTTAAACTTTAAAATTTATTATGTGGAATAGTGGTTTTGGAGTTATTTTTCTTTCTATAGGAATTCAGGGTCATATAACGGGACCAGATAATTTAGACTCAAGTTTTTCTTCCTCTTGATGTAGAAGCTCTTGCTCTATTCTAAACACTCGTTGGTCAGAAGTTTCAAATGCCCGTATAGCTTTTCTGTTTTAGTTGCAGAGTTTATCTGACCAATAATCGTTCTTTCTCTTTCCTTTCCAGGAACATAAATTTTTGCCAGTCATCTGGCTGTTTGATAGGGAGCTCAAGGAAGACACGCGTGACTCCTTTGCCTTATCAATAGATGCTGCCTTGTTAATGTTCTGTCAATGCATATTCAATTTATGTTCATTCTTGGAAACGAACGTTCAGTCACCGCATTATCAACATCTGTTTCTAAAATATACACATTCCCACAGAATATAGTCAAAATGTATTTTTATGAAATGTTTGGATCTGATATGCTACCAACGTGCGTGGCTTGGACTGCTTTTGTGATTAAATTTTGCAATATCTTAAAAATAAACACATGAAAACGCTTAGAGTTAATGCAGTAAAAATTCATAATGAAAATTCGGAAACTAATTTTTAAATGCTCACAATGGATGGACTTTTCCATATATCCCGCTGCTAGCCTAAATAATTTCTTAGTCACATAATCTTACTTTAGATGTTCCCCTTGATATTGTTGCAATTCCCACTCTCGATGTCTCGAAGCAAAACTTGGCCGTTCATCCCTTTGTGTTGTCTAGTGGTCGCCAATTCTTCTATTGATATGCTTACAATTTGCTCAATAGAGCACGGAGCTAAAGTACCGCTTCCTCTGTCGTCTTTCCATTTTTGCCCAATAGTCTGCTAACTCTGCATTATCTCCAGTTACTGATCATTTCTAAATATTCTCAAGAAACTTAACTATATTACACAAACTTTGCCTTTTATTGTTGGTCATGAGATATATATTGTTGAATCCTTCATAGTATTGGTGCATTGCGTGTTGATACCATTGTTGATACCTATTGTTGCATAGACTTTTACTTGCATTATTGGCCATGAAATATATATTTTGTAGGTCCGTGCTGTGTATGAATTGCGTGTTGACACCATTGTTGATACCTATTGTTGCACAAACTGTTCCTTTCATTATTGGTCATGAGATATATATTGTTGGTCCGTGCAGAGTGTTTGTGAATTGCGTGTTGATACCATTATTGATAAGCATTGTTTCACAAACTTTGCCTTGCATTGTTGTTCATGGGATATTTCTCATTAATATGCCTTGCCATAAAGATGAATATCGATTTTGTATCAATAATTATTATTTTTCCGAAATCCGAGGAAGACAGTGACCTACCTCATGCTTTAAATGTGAAGTATGCAAAATTTCATCAAGATCGGAATAAAACTGTTGATTTGTATAAGAAACAAACAAACCCACAAACAAACCCACAAACAAACCCACCCACAAACCCACAAACATCCTTCTTTATATATATAGAAGACAAACCCACAAACAAACTCACAAACAAACAATTCCACAAACCCACAAACACCCTTCTTTATATACAACCTCTGACAATTAAGTTCGGTGAATGATGTCACACCCTATTCTTGCGCTTTACGCGAGTAACAATGCATGTGAATACAAGCCCAGTCATTGTGTAAGCAAGTTCAGACAGGTCACGTTTGTGCTTGCAATGGTTTAGCAAATGCTCGTTTCTTCAGTTGAAGGTGTAGCGGGCGCACGTAACTGTGTATAATGGATCAAAGAGGAACACTGCCATAATCGTGCAACACTTTCTGGACAACAAAAGAGTCGTATCCATAGCTCATCTACCTTATTCACCAGACTTGGCACAGGCAGACTTTTTCTTGTTCCCACACCTGAAACGGGCCTTAAAGGGACACAGATTTGCGGACATTCTAGACATTCAAGCAAATGTGACACGCAAACTTAAAGCCATCCCTAAGGAGCTTCCAGGACTTATACACCCGATCCCAAAAGTGTATTGCCTTCCAGGGTGATTATTTCTAAGGTTAATAAAGTAAATGTGGCTCTATCTGTTTTGAATTTTGTGTGAATTCATTCGCCGAACTTAATTGTCAGAGATTGTATATAGAAAGAGAGACTAGCTGATGTACCCGGATGTTGCCCAGGATAATTACACTTGTTAGTAAACAGAACAATCTCAATAAATTAAATTATGACTTCCAATTGTTTAAATAATAACTGAATCAATACAACACAGAGCAAAGGGACTATCCATTCTACTAAAAATACGAAAAACAGGATGTCTAGGTGATATACCAGTACTTTATCTAAACTCTTCTTGACTTGCCTCACCACTGCGGTGCATCACCAGATACTTCAGATTCAAGGTTTTCTTGCCCTTGACATAGAAACTCTTGCTCTATTCGAAACTCCCGTTGTTGAAATGTTTCAAATGCCTGTATAGCTTTTTCTGTTATACTTGCAGAGTTTCTCTGACCAATACTCCTTCCTTCTCTTTCCTTTCCAGGCACATAAATGTTTGCCAGTCGTCTGGACGTTTGATAGGGATCTCAAGGGAGACACGCGTGTCTCCTTTGCCTCATCAATAGATGCTGCCTTATTGATGTTCTGTCACTGCATCATCCTTTTATGAGTAGTAAGTGGGTACTTTCAGCGTAGTTTCCATTTTTCCCATTTCCACTTTTGGTCATTACTCCAACACCATCCAAAAGTTGAAAATCCCAAAGTGAAAAGTGCACTGAACGTATCCATATACTGACAATTACAAAAATAGGATTAATAAACCCAGAAACTATTAAAAAGGAGAAGATTAATCGCTATCGTGGTCAACTTCAAATTCATGTAATTTTTCAATGTTACTCATAAAAGGTGCTGGCTTATCATCTTCAAAAGCAATAATATGTGCTAGTATTTCTGTGAATTATTTAAAAAGCTACTTTAAAACTATTTTTCTATTCATAATATTCATCGTTAAATATCTTTCTGATTCCACTACTGCATAGAGATAATAATCTTCTGTAGGTTTTGATCTTAATTTCCATTCAACTAAGAGTTCGTTTGTACTATAATGTTCTTCTTGATGTTTAGAGAGATCTACACAGATTATAGGAAATAACTTTCCAAATTCTTCATAACTAACACAAGCTCCTTCGTCTAAATCAGTACTGAAGTTTGTTTTTATAAATTCGTTATATAATCTTAAATGATTTTGGTTCTCTTTAGTAAAGTCAACTTCGAATTGGTTTAGTGGATACTGTTCATTGTCAAATTTTACATAAAGCGAACATAGGTTCATATTATCTAAGATCATCGGACTTTTCGTAAAATTTTCATCTCTTTCCTTTTTTGAGAGCATGATATAAACATAATTAATCTTTTCATAATTTGTTATGATTCTCCAAGAACCGTTTTCTACTCTTGTAACTACATTTCTATATCCGTTTAAATAGTTAAAATCCCAATTAATTTCTGAATTACTGTTTAAATTGATTCTAATTTATAACCGTATTCTGCAGTTATTAACGATGGTATAACTTCAGGAATCCACACGGATAAATAAGTGATTTTATAATCATAGTTGTTGGCATCTTTGCTAGCATGTAATATTTCTTATACTATTTTTATAAAAAGTTAATTTTATTCGTCCATTTAACACTTCATTCACATCTCTGCAGAATCTCAATATTTTATTTAATTCAATCATTTTTTCAAGCGTTTTTTCATTTGTTCTTTCGCATCTTTCTAAGTATCCTTTGTTAAATTTTGGATTAACTTTTAAATTTCGTGTTACTGTGTTAATATCAGCATCAGCATCTTTTAATTTTTCTGTTCCATCATCTCCACCATTAGTTAATTTTTGTATATTTGTATCATCACTAGTATCTGGATACCAACACATGCTACTAGCTGTTTTTTTAGAAATATCACCCGTTAATTCTATGAAATTACGTACTAATGACACATATTGAAGATTATTAATTCTTTCAATTTCTGCATTTTCATATTCAAGTTTTGCTTCTGTAAAATCGTTCAAACCATTATTACAAACAATAACAATTTTTTATCAGGATTTACAATTTTAGATTGAATGTACAAATAACCTTCATTTAGAAGTAAATATTTATTAGTATCTATTGTAATTTCATATCTTGAATTACTCTCAATATTTGCAATGGTATCATGTTTATATTCAATAAATTCTTTATTTATAGTACTTCTGTTGACAACAGGTGATTCTAATAAATTCCAATAATGTTGTTCCATTTCCATAAAAAATTAGGTTAATATTTTTAAACCACTACCAGTTCCGAATAATGGAATTAAATCTTATGTGGATAGAAATAGTTAAGTAATAAACTAGAGGATACTCTTTTACCACTACAAGGCAACAAGAAACGAAAAAATAATTAATGAAAAATAAGGCAAAAAAATAAGACAAAAAACAAAAGAATAAGGCAAATCAAGGAGGGGAAAATTTTGATGTCATTTGATGTCATTTCTCTCTTTCCGAGTATCCCAATCTCAGAAACTATCAGTTTCTTGAACGATGGCTACTCAAGAATAATATTCCCAAGAGTAACATCGATGAAATTTTGCGGATCACCAGACTATGTATGAACAATAACATATTCCAGTATAATAACAAGACTTATAAGATGGTTGGAGGCACTCCCAATGGGCTCGTGCCTAAGTCCAGTTTTTGCTGAGATCTTCCTCAAAAATTTCGAAGAAAGACTCAAGAATTCAGATTTTTATTTTCCTAAGATTTGGTATCATTAGGTTGATGACATTTTTACTGTATTCAACACTAAAATTTGTAACATTGATGATTTTGCTAAGCATTTGAATAGTTTCTATCCCACAGAACAGTTCACGTTTGAGGTTGAAGCAACCCCAACCAGTTGAGACATCTTATCAACCCTAAGGCTCACATTCCACATCTACAGAAATCAAGGATCTACGAGGCCAGGTGCTCGCAATGCCCTATGGTGTATAAGGGTCAGACTTCCAGGAACTTAGCCACCAGATTCAAGGAGCATATGCGGCATAGACGTTTTGAAAAAAGCAACCAGTCCGCAATAGCCAAGCACTCTCTGGACGCGGGACATGATTTTTCATTATAGAATTTAAAACTTGTACAATCTGTCAATAAAAAGCACCTACTAGATGCTTTTGAAAGCCTTGCCATAAACAAAACCGACAAAAACCGGTTATTAAATCTCGATAAGGGCCCCATTGGTGACCCTGCATTGATTCAGTGGGTGACTCAGCTTCCCAATCGATGAATTGCCACCTTCTATAAGTCTCTTGATTGGTTGTTCTCCGTTCTTGTTCACTATATAAGACTCTATATACCTTCCCAAGTTAGTTACGGGAAGAGCAGTTTGGCTTTCGTGCTGCCCACTCTTGTCTGATGCAGATATGGAGGCTCGTTAAAGACCTGAGCACCCCCCTGAACCTATCCAGGTACTGTGGGGTGGTATTTATCGATGTCAGTAAAGCTTTTGACCAAGTTTGGCATGAGGGCCTTGTCTATAAAATGATCAGAGACGGGTTCCCTGCCGATTTGATTTTGATGGTGAAATCCTTTCTTGACGGCAGATCCTATCAAGCCAAAGTTGGAGAAAATCTTTCCACACCCCGTGTTGTAAAGGCCGGTGTCCCTCAGGGTTCTGTCCTCGGGCCTATGCTATTTAATTACTTTGTACATGATTTCCCAAAACCCGATAATTGTAATCTGTATTTTTATGCCGAAGACACTGCCATTATGACATGGGCACACCAGCCGAATCATGTTATCACTCGGCTGCAGTGAGCCTTGAAGCAGTTCGAAGACTGATTTAACTGCTGGAAGTTGAACCTTAACGTCGGAAAGTGCAAGGCTTTGTACCTCAATAGGAAGCTCAAGCATCCCCCAGATTCTCTTATTCTGTTTAATAAGAAACTGGACTGGGTGGACAACTACAAGTACCTGGGAGTTATCATTGACTCAAGACTCTCATGGAATCAGCATATGTCCTATGCTCTGAACAAAGCGAAGAGGGCTAAGTACAGTATCATAGCTCTTATGGGTCGCAACAGCGCCCTCAGCATTGACAACAAGCTACTTCTGTACAAATCGATTATCCGGACCATACTCCTCTATGGCATGCCTGCGTGGGCGACTATCTGTAAAAGCAGATGGAGTGAACTACAGTCATTCCAGAATGTTACCCTGAGGACCATTGCCCAGCTGGACAGAAGGACGGTGAAAAACCAATCTAACCACCTCGATTTAAACATGGCCCATATCGGTAAGTTTATACAGGATCTCCTTTTGATTATGATACAGAAGATGAAGACTCACGACAATAAGCTTGGGAAAGGGATACTGAAGAACTCAATGAATATGAACTGGCATACGAAGTATCGTAAACCGAGGCACGTTCGAGACATCAATTTTGAAGACATTAGCAACGTCTCTTTCCCAGACTACTGGAAGATGTGATAATCTTATTTCTCCTTGTATTTTTTATTATTTCGATTGTTTTTTGTTTCTGACAATCGTCAATCTTATTTTCTTTTTTGTATAATATGGAAGACCGCTTGGGTGGGTTAGGCTTCTAGACTACCTCAGTGTATTTCATTTGGAGTTTATTCTGGTTGGATGAGCTTTGTGAAAGCGCTGCTTTCGTCCCATCCTAACAAATGTACACTTCACTGTTCGATTGTCAATTGTCCCAAGTTAGTTCACTCCGTGTACTCCCTTGGGCTGCTGAACAATGAAAGCAAGGCTTTCGAAAAGCGCTTACAGGTCGTATTTTTCCTTATTCTTTTGTTTTTTGTCTTATTTTTTTGCCTTATTTTTCATTTATAATTTTTTCGTTTCTTGTTGCCTTGTTGTGGTAAAAGAGTATCCTCTAGTTTATTACTTAACTATTTCTATCCACATAAGAATTTATTCCATTATTCGAATCATAGCAACTCAAGCTTCAATGAGTTGTAGTGAAAAGAATTTATTTTTTAGACTTAATTTTAGGATTAAGTCCCTTAAAGCTGATGTATGTTTCCTTAATTTGTGCGAAGCTCAAAGTTTTTCCGAAATTTATAGATTGTATTAGTTTTAAGAACTCCAGAGATCCCAGGTTAAATATCATTTTACCGTTTGATAAGCATAAGAGGCTGTGTATGGAGATCGGGTTTCTAAATTATAAACTTTTCATCACACAAGGAAAAGCTTATTCCTTACATCTTGAATTGAGCAATCGTTTACGTAAAAAAGAGTGGGATAAATTTCTTTTAAAAGTCAATAATGTTAATCAGTTGAAAATTGATAAAAAAAAATCAAAAAACTTACAAAGAAGTTAGAGTGCATTGTCAAAAGTAAAAATATCCAGATTAATACCGTATGAGATAACAAATTTAACAATATTGTCAATCAGACCGACATAGAGTTTAGCGATAGTGAATTGGAACTTTTATAGTTCGCAGTCAGCAACAAGAAGAGGGACATGCATCAAATGGTTGGTGAAATAGAAGGTGGAATTAGGTTTTTACCTGAGTCGCATAAAAAAGCCATTAGAGAACAATGTTTGAAGGTTTTATCCGACAATTGGAATAGTTATAATCCTGATTTTTCAGAAGTTCAGTATTCTATTATTAAAACTCTGAACCAAAAAGACTGCCTGTTCCTCATAAGTGATAAGGGCAATCACGCAGTGATTTTAAAGAAATCGGATTACTGCGATAGGGTCAACAAATTGATTTCGGAGGGACTGTTCGAGGTTATTAACAAAATCCCTTTACCGAAATTGGTCAGAGAAGTTAAAAAACTGGTTAAAAATTGTTCCAACTTTATTCCACGAAAAGTGGCCACTTCTTTGATTAATTCAAACCCTAATATTCCTAGGTTATATGCCCTCCCGAAAATTCAGCTAGGGTATATTTTTAGCTAAATATTTGAGGACCTTAAAAGTCTCAGAATTTGATAGTTCTCTGAACGATATGGAGGCTCTGAACGATTTTGAAGACATTAGCAACGTCTCTTTTCCAGACTACTGGAAGATGTGATAATCTTATTTCTCCTTGTATTTTTTATTATTTCGTTTGTTTTTTGTTTCTGACAATCGTCAATCTTATTTTCTTTTTTGTATAATATGGAAGACCGCTTGGGTTGGTTAGGGTTCTTGTCTACCTCAGTGTATTTCATTTGGTGTTTATTCTGGTTGAGCGCTGCTTTCGTCCCATCCTAACAAATGTACAATTCACTGTTCGATTGTCGATTGTCCCAAGTTAGTTCAACACTGCTGCGGATTGTGAACACTGCTGCTACTGATACACACACTGCTGCTACTGCACGACGATTCTACCACTCGACGGACGACGACGTACCTATTGCAATCTGGACGACTTTCAAGGCATCGGTGGAATCTCCAAAAGGACTATCAAGGTAGGACTTTTATAAGTCTTTTAAAACTGAGTCGTTCTGAGTAGGTGCGTCTTTCTAAGGACGGCAAAACCCAGCACCACACCTGCTCATGGCGACGTCAGGCGTTGCGTCGACGAAAACCGCTAGCATTGCTATTAAGTACGCTGACGGTAAAGTGTTACCATGTGAGCAAGCCTATAAAGATGCCTGTAAGGATCCTAGATTCCTGGCCTTTGATATCGTTATTAAAGAACAGCTTGAGGCTTTAAGTACGGTCTTAAACAAGAAATATTTAGACCTAGAATCTAAGGTAGAAACGCTGGCCACGAATGTTAGTAGTCTGGACACTAAGATTGATGGGTTAAAATCAGAGATTTTGAATGCCCGTAGTGAAGCTGCAAATGGCCTTGCTAGTCTTGAAAACACAATAAGGGAAATGATGAGCTCTCTCAATGTATCCTACACTAACACGCCAATGTTAGTAGGTGACGCTGAACCCATGCAAGACAATGACGATCCCCTACTTAACCGTGCAGAGTCCATCTCAATGAATAGAATTAAAAATAAGAGGAAACTAAATGATGATCAAACTAAGGAAGTCAGTGACTGGATACCTGTTGTAAATAAAAAGTCTAAAGGCATGCGTGTGGACAATATCTCCAGTGAAGCGGCCATCAGCGACATAGCTGCTGTTGCCTTCCGTGATAAAAACAAGAAATCTGTCCACACTAATTATAGAGAAGGAAGCGTATATCTTCCTCCGATCATCATTCGCCACCACGGGAAACCTTTCAAGAAGATTCTGGAAGAGATCACCAAGTATGTGCCCCTAGAAAAAATCGTTGCACACACTGGTAGAAAGGATACCATTAAAATAAAGTGTCAGGACGAAGAGACCCATAAGATTCTAGTTTCTGGAGTCAAAAGCAATGATTACATAAATAAAAGCAATAATGTGGATAGTGTCAATGAATAATTTATAAATGAACTCTTTAACCACAACAGTATAATTACAAGAAAAATACAACCTGGAAGCACTTTTCGAAAGCCAAGCTTTCATTATTCAACAGCCGATGAGAACCTCGAGTAAAACTGAGAGAACAGAATAACTCAGTTCTCTCAGTTTTACTCGAGGTTCTCATCGGCTGTTGAATAATGAA
>JAHWFO010073326.1:136875-148770 GCA_023313115.1 Rhysida immarginata
CATTTTTGACCTCGCCCAATGTATGTCATGTCCTACAACGCAGAGTAAATTTCTGCAGTAATAAGGCATAGAAAATTACTTTGGCTATGGTCATGTATGAAGAAATACAGGATGGGAAACTCCATTATTTAAAGCGTGATTTTTTTTTCACTAGCGCTCTCTTGCCATTTGCGTGGGCATTACTCTCTGTGTAGCAGACAACTTTACTTTTCCTTATTGGCCTCGATGGCTCAGCGGTTGTGTGATCTCTTCTGATAACGAAAACGGCATACATTATTACATCTTCATTAGTCGACCAAATTTAGGGCTTATTATTGGTAGAAATAGGATTAACAATTGATTGACGTTTCCGTTATTAGGCCTTCTGTCTAGGTGGTGTTACTCTGATGCTCGTAGATGTGGGCCACGATCCTGGCCAAGAACGACGAGGATTTTTGCAGGGGGAAAATACTATTATATAAAAGAAAATACTCACTCATTCATTCATTACGAAATCTCCAGAACTATGAAGTCTACTAACTTGAAATTCAGCAGGTATATTTCTCTCAGCTTCTAGGTGCACTAAAAATTTTGAATTTCTGAAATTTGATTTCGGATTCTTAAAAACCTTCAAATTGTAGAATAGAAATGTCTTCAAGACCCACTCTCTATCTCTTTGTCTTCATTGATAAAATTGGGTTCAAAACTTTAAAAGTTCCAATAGGCAGAACGATTATACGCAGTAGTAAAGTTTGGACCACAAATCGATAACTTTTTTGTTACGTTGATACCAAATGTGTTAAAATTTTGCACAAACATAAAATAGTATATGACGTTTCTAATGAATTGCTTTTTATTAGAATTTTTCGTAATACAAAATTTTTTACAAATAAATAAAAATCTATGAACTGGGTACTGTTCCAACCAGCCCTAAGGACATGTAAATAGCGTCAATGCTTCCATGTCTACAGTGGCGCAATTGGTTGGCGCGTCTGCATGGTGAGCAGAAGGTTCCTGGTTCGAACCCAGGCTGTGGAATTTTCTCTCCTATTTTCATCAATAATAAGTGTTCTAATTCACTCTCTCTGGCATGAATGCAGGCTTCACTATGTCGCCGCATGGATTGACATAAAAAGTTCAAATGTTCCTGGTTCTTCGCGAATCTGGTCCGCAGCTATGGCGATTCCGGCTATCAGCTCTTCATCGGATCCCACTGGTGTCTCATATACTTTAAGTGTCTCCGCAGATTCCAGACAACTGTTTCCTGCAGGTAGGATTTCAACCTTTTTATCTCAAAAGCAATGCCCCAGAGAAAAAAAATGAAAGAGGTAAATGTTGCTTAGATTTTATCCCTTTCTCACCTAGAAGCCGAGAGAAATACACCTGCCGAATTTCAAGTTTGTAGGCTGCATAGTTCTGGAGATTTTGTAATGAATAAATGAGTGAGTGTATACATTTTTCGCTCTTTCTTTTATATAATAGTATTTTCCCTCTGCAAAAATCCTCGTCGCTCTCGGCCAGGTTCGATGCCACATCTACGAGCATCAGAGCAACACCACCTAGACAGAAGGCCTGATAACGGAAACGGCATACAATATTACATCATCATTAGTCGACCAAATTTAGGGCTTATTATTGGTAGAAATAGGATTAACAATTGTATGACGTTTCCGTTATCAGGCCTTCTGCTAGGTGGTGTTGCTCTGATGCTTGTGCAAAATTTTAACACTTTTGGTATCAAAGTAACAAAAAAGTTATCGATTTTTGGTCCAAATTTTACTACTGCGTATAATCGTTCTGCCTATTGGAACTTTTAAAGTTTTGAACCCAATTGTATCAATGAAGACAAAGAAATAGAGAGTGGGTCATGAAGGCATTTCTATTCTACATTTTGAAGGTTTTTAAGAATCCGAAATTAAATTTCAGAAATTCAAACTTTTTAGTGCACAAGCAAAGTCTTAGGGGCAGGAGTCCTATGGAGGAAGAGTCTGTGAGTATTTATTGATAAATATTGTATTTATGAAAATCTGACTTAGATTCTTAAACACATGAAAAAATAGAGTAGGAATGTTTGTAAGATACACTCTCTAACTCTTTGACTTCACCGATAAAACTGGGTTCAAAACTTTAAAAGTTCTGCACTTTCTGGGCCTCTATCTCCTAAACGGTTGGATCAATTGAAAAAACACCAAGAATAAAACATTTCTTGAAAACTGTGTATAATCTGAATATAAGATTAAAAATAGGGGTTACTATTTAAGATTTCTAAGTATCCCCCCCTCCCCAACTGATGAATTTCCCCCACGAAATAACTCAATATTGATTATGGACATTTTTTCCTACAATGCTTAACTTCCGAGATATTTGCCATGTTACCAGACTTTTTGACACCCTGTGTATCAAACAACTTGGAATGACGTGTCATGAATGAATATAAATTAAAATTATTGATAGTCTAAATTGGTTCAAAAGCACCTGGGATTTAGTGGAACCATTGTGGTTCACTGTAACTTTCTATGCTAATATGTGGCATGTAATATATCAAACCACTTCGAATGATGCGTCATGAATTTATATATCGTAATGATAATCCAAATTGGTTCAATGCTACGTGGTTTAATGGTATCATTATGGTTCATTGGAAGTTTCAATGATAAGATATGACAAGTTAAATAATAAACAACTTGGAGTGACGTGTCATAAATGAATATAATGTAAAATTAATGATAGTTGAAATTGTTTTAATGGCACCTGCTTTAGTGAAACCATTATGGTTAATTGGAACATTCAATGCTAAAATATTGCATATAATATATCAAACACCTTGGAATGATGTGTTATAAATTAATATAACGCAAAATTCTTGATAGTTAAAATTGGTCAAAGTTACCAGGTGCATGTAATTTCCTTTTTTGAAATGTGCGCAATTCAGGCTGTAGCAACTGCAGTGGGACTGGAGTGGTCTCATTCCACAGGCGCAGTTCTAAAGTTTTGTTCTCTTCCAGTTCAGTCACCTTAATGCGTCGGAACAGTGAAGTGCGAGCGTTTGCTGTCGAGGCCTGTTTTTCGAACGGTTCATCTGTGATGGCTACCCAGTGCGCCTTTCAACGGTGGTTCAGGACACCCTGTTGGGCCGTGTTCTGGACCAAAAATCAGTTTTTACATGGGTTACTACATTCAGAAAAAACATCGAGTACGACAAGCCGAAGATCTGGATTCCCTCGGCCAATCAGATCACGTGTGAACATTGAGGCAGTGAGGGATTCAATCTTGCGATACCCCACGGCATTCTGCGCGCCAGCATGCTTTTGCCCTTGAACTTTCCGATCGTTCAATGAGGCGAATTCTTCACGATGACCTTCATTACCATCGTTACAAGCTGGCGATTGCGCAGGAACTCTCCAAATGCGACTTAAATTTCCGGGGGAAATCATGTGATGTACTTCTCAAAAACATTCCTGAGGACACAATTGTTTTTTTCAGTGATGAAGCCCATTTTAACTTAACTGGATAAGTCAACAAACAGAACATGCGCTACTGGACCGACAACAACCCCCAAAAATTGCATCAAACGCCTTTGCATTTATCTAAAGTCACAGTGGTGTGTGCAATTTCCTCAGCTGGGGTTAATGTTCCTGGTTTGTCGAAGAAAATGAGGTAATAGTGACAGTGAATTCAGACCGGTATGTGAACATGTTGGAGGAAATTTTTTACACGATATCATGAATTGAACTTAGGGGTCACTTGGTTCCAACAGAACGTAGCAACGGCTCACACTTCAAAGGCATCAATGGCTATTTTGATTGAACACTTCCCAGAGTACCCCATCTCATTAAGGGGCGATTTGGAATGGCCAACCTGCTCCCCCTATTTGACCCCTTGTGGTTTTTATGGAGTTTTTTTGAAATGCCGCGGTTATGTTAACCGTCGAAGGACCCTGCAAGACTTGAAAGCCAACAACCGGGCAGAAATTGTCGAATACCCCATGCAATGAGCAACGCCAGAAATCGGCTTAATCAGTGTATGGACCAGAGAGAGCGTCATCTACCTCATATGATTTTCAAGACTGTCTAATACAAAACTTTAAATATGTACCTAAATTATAAATGAAATTTATAAAACAAAATGGGTTTTATTGCATTTTGAAATCAGGAAGTTATGTTCCCCACCCTGTATATCAACAACTTGGAATGATGTGTCATGAATGATGTGTAAAGTTAATGATAGTCGAAATTGGATCAAAGGTTTAGTGGAACCATTATGGTTCATTGGAACTTTCAATTCTAAAATATTGCATGTACTATATCAAACAAGTTGATTGGTTAGTTGGTTTGGTTTGTTTGGTATTAACGTCCTTTTCAACTGCAATGGTCATTTCGAACTTGAAATGATGTGGAAAGATGAATACAACGTAAAATTAATGATAATTCAAATTTGTTCAAAGGTACGTGGTTTAATGGTATCATTGTGGTCTATTGGAATCTTTTAATGCTAAGATACGGTATTTAATATATGAAACAACTTGAAATGATGCGGAATGAATGACTACAACCTTAAATTAATGATAGTAGAAATTGTTTCTAAAGCACCTGGTTTAGTGGAACCATTATGGTTAATTGGAAGTTTCAATGCTAAGATATGGCATGCAATATTATCAAACAACTTGGAATGATGTGTCATGATTGAATATAACGTCAAATTATGAACAGTCGAAATAGGATCAAAGGTGCCTGGTTTAGTGGAAACAATGGTTTAATGAAACTCTCAATTTTAAGATATGGAATGTAATATATCAAACATTTTGGAAAGACGTGTCATGAATAAATATAACGTCATATTATTGATTGTCGAAATAGGATCAAAGGTGAACAATTATGGCTCATTGGAACTTTCAATGCTAAAATATGGCATGTAATATATCAAACAACTTGGACTGATGTGTAATAATGAATACAACATAAAATAAAGATAGTTCAATTTTGTTCAAAGGTACGTGGTTAAATGGTATCATTATGGTCCATTAGAAACTTTCAATCTTAACATAGGGCAGTTGAAAAGTATCGTTTCGCAAATGGTTTAGTTTAGCCTTTTGGTACTTGGTTATGTTATTTCTTAATGGTTTATTAATCCTAAACGTTTTTCATGTGCTCATTTCGGCTGTGTATTAACTTTCAGATGAATCAAAATTTCTTCGAATTTGAGCTCGAGCAACGAAAAAAGCTTTCAGTTATAAAAGAAAAATTTCATGTTGAAAATTCAAAAAGATTTCTTTTAGAATGTATAGTATCTCCAAATACGGCCCTTTAATAGAACCTAAAGCATGTATTTTTTCTATATAAATTCTGGACTTTTTACATGTGATGTTTTTTTGAATATTCACACACAGAAATTGCACCATTTCATAAAAAACAGCCCGAGCAACGCGGGGTAAACAGCTAGTATCTGTATAAGATGATAAAAAATTAGCTCAAAAAGGTGGTTTTCTACCATTTTTAGCACCACTTATACCAGCTCTTATTGCAGCAGGAAAAGCAGCAACTCTTGGTGCCGCTGTTGCAGCTGCTGGATGTGGAACAAAGAAAGCATTAGAAGCAATTGGTGGTGATCCTTTCTGTTACTGATGACCTTTCGAATCAGAAGTTGTTCACCAATATTTTCTATCAAGGAACTCAGGTTGTCGTTTCGCCTAAGTGTCAGAAAATAAGCGAAGATCGATCAAAGAGGGATCGAAATGAGTGGAAGGGCAAGGTGTTTATCTACCTGGGAAAATAGGAAGAGGTTTATATCTCCCAGGAAATAAAAATTCCCTTTGAGTAATTTAGAAATAGAAAAATTAATGACAAATGTTAAAAATTTTAGAGGTCTATTTGCTATCCTTGAATTACCACAAAAAATAAATAAAAATGAAACAGGAATAGTTAATTATAAAACTTGTAATGAACGCGGAAGTCATTGGGTAGCTAATTTTAATAACGAATATTTTGATAGTTATGGCCTTACACCACCTGAAAAAATAATAAAATATATTAAAACGAGATATCCAGAAATCATTCACCTCAATATCAAAAAAATAATTATGTCTTATGTGGATATTATTGTATTGACTTTATAAAAAAAGAACTAAAAATATTGCATATTATGATATCGCGTATTCTTTTGATCAGAAACCTTCTGAATATAATGAAAATAAAGTTTTAAAATAATTAAATGAATACTAAAGAAGGAATAATTGAATAAATCCATAAACCAGCTTTGAAAAATTATGAAAGAACAAGAGTTATAATTCTAGGAATTGTTGATTTATTTTAAGCTGATTTGACGGGAAGTTTAAAAGGGATATCTAAAATAAATAAAGGATATAAATATATTTTAAATGTTATTGATACCTTTTCTAAAGTTGCTTGGTCTATTCCAGTTAAAAATAAATCTGGTAAATTAGTCAGTGAAGCATTTAAAAGTATTTTAAAAAGTGTTAAACCTAAAAAGTTACAAACTGATCATGGAAAAGAATTTTATAATAAAGATTTTCAAAATTTAATGAAAGAATATGATATAGTGAGATTAAATCTTCTATAGTAAAGAGATTTAATAGAACAATGAAAGAGAAGATGTGGAGAGAATTTTCTAAAAGAGGTGAATATATTTGGATAGATATTTTAGAAGCTTTAGTTAAAGATAATAACAATACTTATCACAGAACTATAAAAATGAAACCTGTAGAAGTCAATAAGAAAAATGAACAAGATATATTGATTAATGTGTATTCTGATAAAAACATTACAAATGAAAAACCAAAATTTAAATTAAATGATTGTGTTAGTATCAGTAAAAAGAAGAAATCAAAAGAAATTAAAGGTAGATTTTATAAAGAAGAATTAATGAAAGGTTTAGTTGAGAAGGTTTTAAGAAAGAAAGGTGATAGTGTTTGTGTCAAACGGTTAGGAGTTGATTATTCTTACAATAACAGGATAGATAAGAATAATGTTTCAGTTTAAACATCTTTTTCATTGTGTAATTTTTGTGATTAGATCTTGTTCTGTAAATTCTGGATTAGATATTCTAAAATAATTTCCATGAAATTCTAATTTTCTATTTAAATTTTTCTTTATTCTTGAATATAAATTGATAACTATTTGGATCATAAAAAGTTAAAAGTTCTTGACAATCTTGATAATCTTCAATTAATTTATCAAATGCTCTTTTTAAGCTTACTTTTTGACATCTGATTACATAATAATCATATACACCAACATCATCATCATTTAATTTGAATAATTTAAAATAATGTTTTAATTTATTATATCGTGTTTTTATAACAACATCTGGTTTAATGGGTTTTTTTTTACTTTCTAATTTTTCAATTTTCTCATCTTGTTCATTTGTAATTTCTCTTGCAGTATTAAACATTATTCTGTTACTGTTTGTCATACTTTCTATTGCAATCTGTTGATCTTCTATTTGTTTTCTTAATTTATATTCTCCTGTTTTTCTTATAGATGGTAAAACTGCTTTGTAAATCCATCTTTTGAATTGTTTTGCAGCTGGTAATTTCGAACTCATAATTAGAGCATATAAACCTGGTTCATTGGTAAAAATAGTGTGTGGTTGCATATTTAAAGGGAGGCTACCGGATAGCCGACCTTCGTTTTCTAGAAAATCTTATGTTTTTCTATCATCTTCATCTACATTTACCCTAATTACTTGTCTCGTATTTTCATATTCTAATAAATCACACATATCTTTAGCTTTAAACAAAGGATCATTGTTTTGATTTAAAACCATAAATACGTGTTTTATTGTTGTAAGTAAGATTGTTTAGAACGCTTAGAACATCTTCCATTTATTAGAAATGAACTTTTTAAACCCTGCAAAAATTTCTATCATTTTCTATCAATTTCTATCTAAATTTCTGCAGTCTAATTCATTAATAAAAACAGTGTGGGGATGTAAATTCCGGACAGACTCTTGGCTTTTTTGATAATTTCATGTTTTTCTGTCATCTTAATTTACATTTACCCTTTAAATATACAACCTCATACAGTTTTTACATCAATATTCTGAAAAATTCTTATATTTTTTCTTAAAATCATTAAATATCTTTACCAGTGTGTAATTGTAATATTCTTGTTGTTCTTTTGATATATAAGATTTAAGGTGATTTCCTTGATGTTTATTATTTAATATTTCTTTCATTTTATTATACAGATTAATACTATTAGGAATAAATCTAATTCTAAAAATTATTTCTAGTTCTGGATAATCTTCTAATAAGCATTTAATTCTGTTGACAACATTACACGTTTGTGCTCTTATCACGTAATAAGGATATTCTCAGATATGATTCTTTCTAATTAAAATAAATTCATGAAGTTTGTTGATGTTTGTGGTTTTTGTTACATCTGGTTTAATTTTATTTAATTTTTTAATTTTTCTTTGTGCAACTTCATATATTATATCATTACTTCTTTCTAAATTTTCTATTGCAATCTGTTGATCTCTTATTAAATTATCTCTATCCTCTATTTGTTTCTTAATTTATATTCTCCAGTTTTTCTTATAGATGGTAAAACTTGTTCATAAACCCAATCTTGAAAATTTTCTGCTAAAGGCATTTTAGATTTCATTATTAAAGAAAATATTCCTGGTTCAGATAAAACAACAGCAAGAGGCTGCATGTTTAATGGGGTGAACGATTCGGTTAAATGTTTTCTATTTTATCATTGAAAATATTTATTTCATTTTCTTTAGTATGAATGGTTTGTCTAGCAATATTTAGTTTTGTATTTAATCTTTGTAATTGAACTTTTAATTTTTGTTCTATTTTATATTCACCTGTTTTTCTTATAGCGGGTAAAACTTGTTCATAAACCCAATCTTGAAATTTTCAGCTAATAGCATTTTGGAGTTCATTTTTAGGGAATATAATCCAGGTTTAGATATTAATTTATGTGTGGATGCAAATTTATCAAGGGTAACTGGCAGTTACTCTTCAGATCTTCATATATTTTCTGATGTTTTTCACGAACATTATTATTAATTGCCTTACGAGAGTTAGTATAGTCTAAAATATTACATACATCTTTGGTCTTAAACCAAATATTATTATTTTCATCAGAAATAAAGAATATCTTTAGATTATTAAAGATGAGTTCAGAGTTTTCAATATTTAGAATTCCTTCCATTTATTAGGAATGAACTTTTAAGAATCGTGCAAATTTTAACTTCCTCTTAAAAGTAAAAATAAAATCGTAATAACTTAAATATCTTTTTCAGTGTGTAATTATAATATTCATAATATGAGTTTTTCTTCTGATATTCTACATTTAAAATGATTTCCTTGATGTTTAACATTTAATATTTCTTTCATTTTATTATACAGATTAATACTATTAGGAATAAATCTAATTCTAAAAATTATTTCTAGTTCTGGAAAATCTTCTAATAAGCATTTAATTCTGTTTACAAAATTACACTTTTGTCTTCTTATAATAAGGATACTCCCATAAATGATTCTTTCTAAAAAAATAAATTCATGAAGTTTGTTAATGTTTGTAGTTTTTGTTATAACATATTGTTTAACATCTTCTATTTTATCATTTAATTGTTCAATTTTATTTTCTTTCTCATCTACAATATTTTCAAAATATTCTATTATGCTATCTTTAGCTTCTATTTGTTTATTAAGTTTATAGTTTTGATAACATTGTAAACCCATTTTTGAAATTCAATTCCATCAGACAATTTTGATTTCATAATTAGAGAATACAGACCTAATTCATTAATAAACACTGTTTCTGGATGTAAATCTGGAGGGGGGGGGGCGCTTCACCCCCCCTTAGAAAATCAGAAAGTTTTCCTCTAAATTGTTCATTTACATGTTGTTTTATTGCTTACTTTGTGTCTTGATATTCTAATAATTCAGCAGCATCTTTAGTCTTAAACCATGGACCATTATTTTTATCTAATATCATAAACATTTCTTTAATATTGAAAGTAAGATTATTTAGAGCACTTAGAATCTCTTCCATTTATTAGGAACGAACTTTTTAAATCCTGCAAATTTTATCACCCTCTTTAAAATAAAAAATCAGAGTAAAAAGGTGTAAAACCATTGTACTTGCCTAGGGCTTTGCTCATATTCTTTTCATTTGTCTCTATCTCTTTTTTACTAGTCTTTATTCACTGAGTTTAGCTTTCAGTGGTTTTGCTTTTGTGTTTTTTGCCACTTAGGTTGGATTTTAGGGATATAGGAGAGACAAATATGAGTAAAGTACAATCTAAATATTCTATAATTCACTACACACTGATCCATTTTTAGACTGTTAAGTGTGCACCCTTAATAATCCTATGAAAACAGCATGAAAATATCTTTTTCGACCGATTGGGATTTGATCCTGATCAGAAGGGATTGCCAGTCACTCAACTTACCACTGAGCTATCTTGACAATCCAATTATAGGAAGCTGAAATGATATATATAAATATAATTAAAACTTACCAAAGAATGATTACAAGTGTTAAGAAATTATTAAAATGCACCACTAAGTAATTATAAGTGTTAAATAGCAAAGAGTTTACATTTATTTGCATTTTAATAAATTGCTTTTAATTCTCACATCACTTCCTTCAATGTCACTTCCTGTCTCAAGCCTTGCCATAACAAATGTTCTCGTTATCATTGCATAATAGATCAGAGGGAAAAACTCTTTTGGCTATTTGCCAACTTCCTGTGATTGCAATTAAATCTTATCTTCCACTTCTAAAACTATTTTCATGTTGAAAAAAAAGTTCTAATAAATGATTGAACTTCAAAAAGAGACTGTCTCACAATTACAAAAAATCTGCAAAGAAAAGAAATATAAAGGGTATTCTAACTTGAGGAAGGATAATTTAATTAATCTAATTTTACAAAAAATCTAATAAAATGGAAGAAAAATTAAGTGATAAAAAGATAGGTGAATTAAGATGCTTAGGAAGTCAATATAAAGTTAAAAAATACTATAGTAGGGGAAGCTAGGTGTTATATTTGTGAACCAGAGATAAAAAATAGTAAACACAATAGAAAATCATATTGATTAAATAACTTTCGTAAAATATTATTAAATGTAATAGAAGATGTGAATCATGAAAATAAAATTGAAAGAGTATTCGAAGCTTTTTTTTAAAAAATATGTGGGTAAATCGGTACCTTATAAATACATAATCATAAAGATAGCTGATCATATTAAAATAACTAATAATATTGAAATTAAAGAAACAAAAAGAAATTTACAAATTTGGAATGATTTTATAGATAAATTTGGAATGGAGAGACACATGATAAATATTGCAGGATTTTAAAAAGTTCGTACTTAATAAATAGAGATGACAGATTTTAAATATTGTCAAATATGCGGAGAAACGAGTATATTAGATGCTTGATGTTATTACTGTTACCCATCAAAAATAAATCCACATAAAATAAATTACAGAAAGAAATATTTTCACAAACATCTATTACAGTTAATAGATAATCTTGAAGATAGAATTAAAATTGAACAAGTATTTTCAATATACAATGAAACTTATAAAAGTTAAGCTTTATCATATACAACCTGTGACACTAAAGTTCGGTTAATGACGTCAAATTGCTAACGGTCGTAAGAGTGCACCATTGTCGTATCCTGCCCCAGACAGGTCGAGACATGTTTAAACAAATTTGAGAGAATCAGCACTGCGAGTGTGTTTATTGTGTTTAAACAGGACATTGAAGAGAGATGGCGTAGTACGCGCGGTCGAAACCCAAAATGGATCAGCCAACGAAAAAAACTCATGAAATGATGACAACAGTTTACAAAGAAAGTGTTATTACTTTGAAGTGTGTTTATGAGTGGTTTAAATGGTTCCGAGCAGGCCGGAACACCGTAGAAGACACCCC
>JAHWFO010073326.1:158342-184144 GCA_023313115.1 Rhysida immarginata
TCAGTCCAGATCTCTGTGACTCCAGCAAAAGGAGAATCCACGACTTTTGACGTCAGTTTTCAAATTTAAAAAGTACCAAGATTGCCCGTAACACGCAAGTGACCTAGGACCTAGGATTTGGAAAAAGAAAATAATAGGATGCCCCTTGCCTTACGAATTAATTTATGAGTAATACTTACCTTGGGAAAGTTTATTCGTTGTGAACTGATAACCTAAACTGAGACATAACAGATTTAATCGTAATATATAAATACAAGAATTCAGGATATAAATACATGATAAACTTGATAACTTGTGACTAATTGGTGGAGCGAAAAAGAACAGGAATCAACTTGCCTCACGTAATTAGGCGAAACAGTCTCACCCCTAAACAGACCAAGATCATATCCTATTCGAATTATTACAACGAGACCCTTAAGGATAAAGAGAAAACCTGAATAAGACTTTAGAGACCGATTATAAGAAAGAATAAAATAAAAGTTAATAGACTTTGGGTTTTTTTTACCTTCTTCAAATAGTGATCATAAAAACGAAATAAACAGAAAAGACATTTTTAAGTGAACTCTTAGTTATGTTAATTTTTGATAATATTTTTTTCTACTTTTGTTTGACCTTAATGCCTGTGAGGTCTCAGTGTTTAATGTTTTGTAACTTCATTTTTATTTGCGAATAAATGAAACTCTTCACAGGATTTAAGAGGGACCAACCAATGCTAGTGTAGCGAATAATATTCTTTACAAGTTTAAGAGCACAACCACGTCAATTGTAGGAGTCAGTTTAATCGACAACCGAACTGTACGAATTACCTGTAACACCACTCTAGTTGGGTCGTTACGGCATATACGTCACACAACGTTCTCAATGCCCCATGAGTTATAAAGGCCAGAATAAACGCAGTTTGCCCATCAGATTCAAGGAACACCTTGCTCACAAAAGATTCGGTAGAAGAAGTTAATAGAGACGGTTCCCGATTTTTACAACGACAACTTAAAATTGTTACAGTCTATCAATAAAAAACACCTGCTAGATGCTTTCGAGAGCATGGCTATCCATAAGCCCAAGACAAACAGGTTATTAAATTCCGACTTGGGCCCTAATGGTGATTCCCCTTTAATTCATTCAGTGGTGGTCTCAATTAACCAACAATAATTTTGCTTTTGTTTTTTTTTTCAATTATTGGTCTGTTTTGTGTTCTCTCGCTATACAGGGTGTAAATGGTCGACGTTTTACAAATTGAGGGATAACTCTCAGCAAAAAAGTCTAGTCTCGTTTTTCGATCTGTGGCTCCGTTAAAACGTTATAGCGCTTTAAAGTTCAGTATTGTTAAAAAATATCGGTATCGGTATCAGCCAGAGTGATTCTATAAGGTCGTGCCCAAGTTATAGCGCTTTAAAGTTTCGTGACGTCACTTCCGGAAATATATCTTGGTACAGACGCTGAGTAATTTTGAACTTAGCGTTATAACTTTTTAACGAAGCCACAGAACGACAAACGCAACTAGACTTTTTTGCTCAGATTTTCACCCTCTACATATCCTTAAATTTGTGAAACGTCGTCCATTTACACCCTGTATAAACCGCTTCTTTCGGTTTTCTAATCATTCATCGTCATCGGACTCAACAGCAGGACAGACTGTCGTCAGGACGGACTAGCTCTTCAAGGTATCACCTCTACTCACATTTCAGGCATCATCGCATTGCTCTAATTTCACCGTGCGCCCTTTTCAGGGCGATATTCATCTCCGTTACGTTTTATGTGCTGGTCCCTGGCGTTGGAATTAATATTCCCGTAAAACAGTACATTAAGACGCTCACTATCCTGGCGTTGGGATTAATTTCCTCTCAAACCTAAGGACGTTTCACATTTCATCTATTATTATCCTAATCACCCACAAGTGGATCCCTGGCGTAGAATTAACTTTCTCGCAAACCTGACATTTTTACGTGTAATATTCCCAGAATTAAAATTAAATTCTTTTGCCAGTTGATATCTGGTTTTGTGGAAGTAACTCATTCAGCAACGACTTCTGGCAATCTATACTGAAAACTATCCACTGTTTGCTCTTTTTGAGGTACAGAGTAGCTTATGGTACATCATGGTCCCTAAGAGGGAGTCGCTCTACTTTCATTGTTTCCAAATGCGTATATCGGTGTTGTCGGGAGTCGTCTCACACATCAGTCTTTGCGGACATTGTGGACTAAGTGTTGGAGGTGCCTGGCTGCGTCATTATTGATACTGGTTGCTATCATGTATGCAGCGGTGGATTTAACAAAAGGTAAGAATTTTTAAGAGTTTTTATAAACTGCGTTGTTCTGAGTACGTGTGTCTTTTAAGGACACTTGCTTCATGGCGACGACAGGCTCTGCGTCGAAATCTGCTACCATTACCATAAAATAAGCTAAAGGTAAGGAATTACTTTGTGATGTAGCGTACAAAGATGCATGTAAGGAACTCAGATTTCTTGCTTTTGATATCGTTTTAAATGAACAGCTTGAGGCATTACTTTCCGAATTGAACAAAAAATATCTGGACTTAGAAACAAGTTTGGAAACGCTGACCAAGAATATTAGTAGTGTGAATACAAATACTGATAATTTTAGAGAGGATGTAAAGTGTGCAAATTTGGAAACTACCAACAGCATTTCGCAATGCTATCAAAGAATTTATGCGCTCTCCCATTATGTCCGTTTCGCCATGTTAGTGGATAACGCTGTTCCCCTACTCAATAGTAAGACGGTCCTGCAGGCCTGGGCGCGGTCAGCGATGGAAGCTCCTCAGCAAGAATTAGCGCAAAGAGCAGTCTTGATAATGACTCTGCTGGCGCTGATGGAGGTGACTGGCATCTTGCACAGAATAAGAGGAACAAAGAAGGTGTTAAGATCGACAGTATTCGATCCACTGTTGATGTCACCACTAGTACCTCTATAGCCCTTCGTGCTAACAAGGCCAAGCACAGTACGTTCCAAATTAACGTTACCCATGGAAAAGGAGCTATCTATATCCCTCCAATCATCATTCGTCTCCATGAGAAGCCAATAAAGGAAATTTTGGAGAAGATCAAAAAGCACTTACCTTTTGACAATATTACCGCCCACGCAGGTCAAAAGGACGCTATAAAGATTAAGTGACACGACGAGGAAAGTCATAAAACTTTTGTCTGGAGTAAAAAGCAACTATGTGCCAAAGGTCTAGTATCATCAACTTAATTCAGAGAAAACGCCTAAATACGTTGTCGGCAAGATTGATACAACATATGACCTGGAAGTCTTTTGCAAAGACCCCAGGAAGGCAAACTATTTTTCAGAAAGAGCAATCAGGCTTAAAAAATCAAACAGTGCAGTAGAGATGCCAATGGTTTTGGTCATACTTGAAAGTAATGAACACAATAAGTCCTTTTTGTGTTTGAAGCGTGACGGTTCTCTATCTGTTATTGTTGAGTTATTTAGAGGCAAGAATATCCAATGTCCCAAATATCCACAAGTCAAAATGATCAAAAGCACCAAAACGGTAGAGGGATAATCCTATGCTTTGGTCGCATCCAGTCCTGCTGATACTAGGGACAAACGTATGGTCGATCACAATCAATTGCAAGATATATATACAGGTTTCTGGAAAATTTGCTAAATCACTAAAAGGAAAGTGGAAAAGCAGTGACACAGGATTGCCTCTCACGAATCTAACAAATGATTATAGACAGACTGCCTTACAAGATCATTAATCAAGTGAAACTCCGTTGCAATATTTGGAATGCAAGGGAAATCGCTCGCAAGCGCATGGAGTTGAGAATTTCCTTATAAATTGGAATGTCGACATCGCCTTTGTGTGCGAGACACACCTGAAATCTACTCAAGTCGTCACTCGCGTTTTTCGCAAGGATCGGCTACTGGATAATAACGCCAGCCATGCTTTTGGTGAAACAGCAATCATTGTTAAGACCGGCATTGATCATCTTGAGTCTGTCACTCTAGACTTTGTGGGAATGGAAGCAGTCTCTGTGATTATAAACGATGTGGATGCAGGTGAAATGAAATTCATCTCTTTATTTAACTCGCATAAACACAAGCTTGATCCGTGCGAACTTGACGAGCTGCTGCCTGAGCCGATTGCATTTGCTATTGTGGGCGACTTGAATGCCGAGCACCATGCGTGGAACTCCAAATGCCCTAATCAAAACGGCAATATCTTATATGGATATACCTTAATCGAGATTGACACCTTCCTTGCTGGTCCCCTTGATTCCACATACTACTGCGACCACTCTCTGGCAAGCGACATGCTGAATATTGCAGTTCTTAAAGGGTTCCTCAAGCCCTATAATATATTCACAATCGACGACTTATCTGCTGACCAAGGGCTTAAAAATTGATATGAAGAGTGTGTTCTGTTCTAAACTGGACTGGAAGCTCTTTAGGGATATTTTTAGAGAAAATACCATTCCTTACAAGGAGGTTACTGATAAGGAGGATATCAATAGTAACATCAATGCTATAACCCGTGTTGTCAACGATGCCACTACTTAGAGTACCTCTAACATCGATCGTAAGCGTCATGAACGCATCGACCTCACTCCTATATCAGACGTCTTATTCTGGAAAGGATTTCTTACAGAAGATTATGGCAGCGTAAGCGCCTTCCCGTTCTTCAAGACCAAGTGCAACCGGCTTTCTTGCAAAGTAAAGGAGGAGGTTAAAGTTTTACGAAATCGAAGGTGGAGCAAAAAACTGAAGTCCTTGTATGTCCAAGGCGACTCACTCTGGGGAATTGAGAGGGCCTTAAAAGGTAACAGACCAATCCAATTGCCATTACTGCTTGCAGGCACCAGTGACGGGGATAAGGCTCAATTGAACGCTGATTCAATTAACAATGTCTAGAGAGACCATCCTGGACAGTCTCTCAAGCACTGAGCTAGTTAGTAATGGCTCCATCGCCTACGGGCGCAGTCATCGTATTCCCACCTCTGGGGAAGTCAATAGTACTCAAGAAATCTCCGAAATCTTTAAACGACTTAAGACCAAAAAAGCAGCTGTTATTGACTCTATCATCAATAGTGCTGTCAAACACTTGAAACCTAACGTTGTATCGACCATTACCAGAGCCTTGAACGAGTGCTGGAAACTTGATTACTTCCCCGAAAAGTGAAAGAAGTCCGTCATCGTTACCATACCCAAGCCTGATCTAAACCTTGCTCTTGCTGTCAGCTATTGGCCCATAAGCTTACTATCTATGTTATCAAAAGTCTTTCAACTCATCATTCTGAAGAGGATTAACGACTTCTGTGCGACCAAGAATCTTCTTCAGGAGGAGCAATTTGGCTTTCGCCCAGGTCACTCCAGCCAACTTCAGATCTGGAGGCTTGTTGCAGATCTAAACACTACACTAAACTGTGCTGAATACTGTGGTCTCGTCTTCTTGGATGTCTGATCAGGTTTGGCACAACGGCCTCATATATAAAATGATTACTTGTGGTTTTCCAGACGATCTGATTGATTTGATTAGTTCCTTTCTGTCGAAAAGGATATTTCGTGTTAAGGTTAGCTGCTCCATGTCCGACCCTTGTGACGTCAATGCTGGTGTTCCCCAGGGCTCTGTCCCGTCACCTGCACTGTTCAGATATTTCATCCATGACTTTCCGACTTTTACTAAATCAAGCTATATCTGTTCGCTGACGACGCGTCCATAAGGACTACTGATCGTAATCCCGCTCACGTCATATCAAGCTTACAACAAGCTTACATCAGTGTGAGAAATGGTTTGCTAAGTGGAGACTCAATCTAAATTTGACAAATGCAAGATGATGTTCATTGCGAATAAACTTCGGAAACCCCCGGGTCCTATCTTCTCTCCTGGTAAAGAGCTCGAATGTGTAAAACATTACAAATACCTAGGGGGTCTAGGCTGAACTCATCGACAAGCTGTCGATCTCGACAAAATCTAACCGTCGATAAGTGGCATATTACACATTTAAATACAAGTTTACACACGTATGGCTAGATGATTTACATTGATATACACAAGTTTACAAACATTTACACATAATTTTACACATTTATCCATGTATATAAACATAAATACATACATAAACACATACGTGTTGACACAGTATATTATTATTTTCACAGTTCAAGTTTCGTAGCACAAGAGAGTGCTTCATGTATGTAAATATTTATAAACAAGTTTTTGTTAATATTTTTAGAAAACGTGTATTCTTGAGCTACGTGTAATTAGCCTGTAGGCCAGAAACGAAGGAAAAAAGATTTTAATAAGAAATCTGTTGCTAAATTCTGAAATAACGATCGCCAAGCGCATAGTCGACTGCTCTTGAATTGTAGACAAGAATGTAGCATAGTCGACTACTCTTAAGGCAGTTGTCGATGGTCAAAGTCTACACTAGAAAATCGACGGTGTAGAGTCTGTACACTGTAGACTCTGTAGACAAGTAGACAAGTCTACACTGTAGACTCTGCAGACACTGTAGACAAGTCGTGTTCCACGGATGAGATAAAACGGATGCGCAACTCGCCCGATTTTTCAAACTAATTTTAAGTGATTTTCTACTGCAACCACTAGAGGGGGACTCGCAGCCGAGAGAGATAGGCCTAGGCACTGAGAAATATTCTAATGCTATAATTCAACCTTCATTGTCTCCATCTTGGAATTTAACAACACACCACTGTTTTTTCGTTTGTTGGAAAAGTTATACAAGTGCACAGCATTTCGATGAAAAATATTTCATGAATAATTTAAAACAAACTTTGAACCACTAAGAAAGTTTCATTTGTTGAGTTGTTTATTAATTTTTAGTTTAGGTGAAGTTAGGTATGGAGATATTAAATTCAATTAGTTGTACTTGAAAATATAATCTACATTTTATAAGATAAAATAGGAAAGGTTAGCAAATACTTTTTAAAGTAAATTAGAAGTTTTTAAAATAACTCTTATTATTAAAATTTTATTAAATGTGCTATGTAGCGTAAAATATGATATGTAAAAATTTGCATGTGTAAGCGATAGAATTGTATGCTATATTTAAGAAAATTATTTTATTCGAAAGAAATTTGTTTGTATTGACTACAAAAATTTAATTAATGAAGTTTACAAAAATAAATAACTTAATCAAATGAGCATATGAATTAAATATATGTAATAATTATAAAAACATATTTAAGTTGTGGAGTAGGCTGCGAGGGGTGTTTATAAGCAGCCCCTGAAAGTTGGCTGCCAGGAATACTTTTAACTTTCTACTGCAACCACTAGCTGGGGCCACTAAATTCAGTTTAAACGTAATCTGTTAAAGTGTCGTATCCGTTTTACCTCATCCGTGTCGTGTTCATGCTAGCTCGAATCGACAAATGCGTCATTAGCCAGGTGACCATCGACACTTGTCGACAGTCGACTGCTTGTCGATGAGTTCAGCCTAGACCCCTAGGAGCGGTAATAGACATGAAGCTAAATTAGGACGACCATGTCTCCTACGCCATCAACAAGGCGAAGAAGGCAAAATTCAGTTTGGTAGTTCTTCTGGGGCAAAAGACCGCGCTAGGATTTGACTGCAAACTATTGCTATACAGGACGGTAATCCGAATCACCTTGCTTTATGGTATGCCTGCCTGGACAACAACATGTAAATCCAGATGGAAATACCTCCAAACCTTCCAAAACACTACCTTGTGAACCATTGCTCAACTTGACAGGAGTTCCAACAAATACTTCTATTGACGACGATTTTGATATACACTGAGTTAGCAAAACTCATGGTATAGCAAGCACATTCATTGATGGGCATGGCTCACGAATTCACAGGGGTAACGGATTCTGGGAATGGACCATTAGACGTTGTGGGAAGAGCTTGGATAAGTGATTAATCAGAAATGGCACGTCGTCGCGAGTTGACGTCTTTTGAACGGGTTATGATGGTAGGTGCCCGATGCGTGGGATGTTCCATTTCGGCAATGGTGCAGGAATTTGGCTTTCCCCGCTCAACTGTCTCCAGGGTGTATCGGGAATGGCTGGATGAAGGCATCACAGTCCGCAACAGGCACTATACCGGGCGTCCAGCTGCCCTGTATGATCATGACCGGCGACACCTGGCACGAATGATTCAGAGAGACAGGAGCGTAACAGTGTAGCAAATCACAGACCAGTTCAATACTGGCCGCACTAGAAACGTCTCTCGGTGGACAATCCGTCGGAATCTGCATGCCCTTGGGTTTGGCAGCCGTCGCCCTACACGGTGACAATGCTTACCCAGCGTCATCGGACACTCCGACGTGCATTTGCCACCAACCATCTTGGCTGGCGTAACGTCGTATGGTCAGATGAGTCACGATATCAACTGTACCACGCTGATGGGAGACACCGTGTGTGGCGCAGACCTCACGAAACGATGGATTCCGCATGCCAACAGGTGGTGGTGCAGGGTGGTGGGGCGTCAGTGATGGTCTGGGGTGCATTTTCCTGGTTTGAAATGCGCCCTCTGGTTATCCTGGAACAAACGTTGAATGGTCCACGGTATCATCAACTCATCGGAGGCCATCTGCATCCGTTTTTGACATTTCAACACCCTGACGACGTAGCAGTCTTTCAAGATGACAATGCTCCACCACATCAATCCAATGTCGTCCGCGAATGGTTCGAGGAGCATGCAGGGGAGGTCCAACGACTGAGCTTGCCAGCCCGGAGCCCTGACATGAAACCCATCGAGCATATCTGGGATGCTGTTGAAGTCAGGCTCCGGGCACTGGATCATCCGCCCACGAACGGGCAGCAACTATCTTCGGCTCTGCAGACTATCTGGTGTCAACTGCCTCCAGAAGTGTACCAGGGACTTGCAGACTCACTACCACGCCGTATTGCTGCACTCCATAGGGCCAGAGGTGGCCCGACCAGATATTAAGTAACTATCCCATGAGTTTTGCTAACTCAGTGTACCTCCCATTGGAAATCACGTCCAGGAGTTACTGAAAAAGCTGCTTCCAAAGATAAAGGACCATCCAGATCCTCTGGTTGCAGCTATTCTTGAGCATCCACTCACCTTCAGAAGCTTCCTCAGGCATCGCAGGGCTCGTCACATCCTGGACATCAATTTCGACGACATCCAAAAGGCTATCTTTCCCGAATACTAGATCACCTAGCTCCTCGTGTCCCATGTCCCTCGTCAATCAACAATCAACTCTATCGTCCTGATATGAAAGGACTCTATCTTATTCTCTGGATGACTTACTAGGCTTCATCTGGTTTATTGCCTAGTTCAGTGCACTTCCCTTGGTTAATCTCTAGACGAGTATGGCAGTGAAAATGTTGCTTTCGAACCGCTCGTTTCGTTTTCGCTGCACTCTTCGATTGTCGATTGTTTTCTAATCAGTTCACTTTTGGTTTCCATGTTTTCTCCATGGTTCCTGCCAATGATGATGGCCTTGCTTTCAAAATGCGCTTCCCGGTTGTATTTTTCTGTTATTTTTGTTGTTTTTTTATGTTATTTTTGTTGTGGTGAAAGAACCTATCTTTACATTTAGTTACTATTATCCAGATACCTCTTTAGTTTCAATTCTGGACATTTACCCAAGTTATATTTTGGACATTTACCCACGTTATAATTTTTTATAATCTTTACTTGTTACATAAATTGTTACCTCGTAGTTATAGTTTCCGTATATTTCCACATCATCTCCAGGGAAATTGAGCAGGAATTGAGAATAATAGATCAAATAGTTAGAACAGTCTCTTTCGAGGATTCAATGAGATACGAGTGTTTCCCTTCAGCTCCAAAAAAAAATGTTCACACGATTGATGAAAGATTGTGTGTTTGGAACCTTGAAGAGAGTAGAACCTTCCTTTGCCAGTTGTTTGGGTATATATGGAAGCCGATAGTTCTCTGGCGAGTGTTTACGATATATCTGATAAAAAAGCATATATCAACTCGACTCTTCAAGCCTGTATTCTGCTCTTTAATAGTCGCTGAAAGGATACATATTAATTCACATTTATCTTAATGCCACTGAAGAAAAGAACAAGTACTGTTCAGCGAAACACCGCAGCTAAATGACAAAGTCATCCGGAAGTCAAAAATATCTGAACAACGGGAGCTTGGTCTACAGCAGAGACAAATGAAAGAAACAGACTGGCAGTGCCCTATTCATTTCGCTGAGCGCTACTGGTGTCAGCGGAAGTGCAGCATTCGCCATGTTTCGATTGGCAAAAACCTAAGGCGGCATATATACAGGGTGTTTTTGAATTGAGTACAGATTTTTGGGAGATGATAGAAGAGGTCTTTAGAAGTATTTTTTGTCATATAAACATAGGGTCCCCGCAGCTCCGTTTACTTCCAATACTGCATTGAACAATCAAATGACACCGGGACGCAGTGTGCGTTGGTAGGCCCAGATTATTTTATTTTTAACAATTAACACAAGCAATCTACGGTAATAACTTTTAAAGTAATTGTTTGCAAAGAAATTTCAAGGTGCACGTGCTTGTTTGTTGAAAAGTCTTAAGACAAACTTCGTCAAGGAGATTCCATGGTGTCCAACCCCTTTGTAAAATACGATTAGTCCATATGTAAATGAACTAATCGCATTCTGGGAAAGTAGTAGGTAAAGATTTGTTTAAAAAAGTTCACTTGTTCGCGGCAGCAGGTGACATCAGCGACCATGCAAATCAACTATTTCCATGCGTACATCAGTCCATCATAAGGCGTTGCGAATTGTGCTATGAAGCAAATGACGGTCATTTCGAACAATTACTGTAAAAGTCATACAGTAGATTGCTTGTGTCAATTGTTAAAAATAAAATAATCTAGGCTTAGCAACGCACACAGCGTCCCGGTGTCATTTGATTTTTCAATGCAGTATTGTAAGTAAACGCAGCTGCGGGGACCCCATGTTCATATGACAAAAAATACTTCTAAGGACCTCTTCTATCATCTCCCAAAAATCTGTACTCAATTCAAAAACACCCTGTATATAAAGAAAAGGAAGAAATAATTCTCAGTTCACTAAAATAATCAAATTTATTAATCCACATAATGTAATAAGCAATTGTTTGCGATTGTTTCACATCGGCCTCGCTAGCTCAGTGGTTCCGTGATCGCCTCTGATGCCCGAGGACCCGGGTTCGATTCCGGGCAAGGACGACGAGGATTTTTTCACCGAGAAAATCCTGAGATCACGCATTTCCTTAGGAAGGGAAGTAAAGGTGTTGGTTCCGTCTAGTCGTTTGCCAGCTGTACGTTAAAGAACCCTTGCAAGGCAACATTTGCCGCCCCTATAACCCTGTCCTGAAATGACCATAGAAGTTGAAAAGGACGTTAATACCAAATAAACCAAACCAAATCGATTGATTCACATGCATTGCCTGGGGCGATCAGCTGTTTTTTGTCAATCCCAATATGGCGGCGCGAAGGCACCACTAGAGGGGAGGATACTGCCAGTCTCTTTCTTTCATTTGTCTCTGGTCTGCAGCAGAAAATTGTAGAATTACTGAAAAACCAGATGAGTTATGATTAAATTTTTTGAGGTTGTTCTGTTAACCCACAACTGGAATTATCCTGGACAAGGCCGTGTGAGTCTGCCAATCTATATACAGGGTGTCCCCTAAATTGTGGTCGTAAGTGAATTGCATGCATATTCAATAGAAAGGAACAAAACTCCCTATAAACATAGTTTGAACAACGCACCCTTTCCGAGAAATGATGATGATGATGATGATAAGTAAAGAAAGTACACCTCTTTCCCTTGCCATGTAAATGGAATACCCTGTTCATGTAAACGGAAGGAAGTAGACCTAGGTGATTCGTTTTTGGGCTGTGTTTGAGTGAGACTACATGACTGCAGCAGGTTACAGCAATGCGAATTGGAGGATATGCATTTCACGTACGGTCAGGCAAATGAGAATGCAGCAACCGCGGCACGACTTTACAGAGACACGTACCCAAACCGACGACACCTTGATCGTCGCATGTTCATCCGTCTTCACCAGCGTATATGTGACACTGGTACATTTAAGATCACCCTCCGTGAAGGACGTCCGAGAACCATTGGGGCTACTTCACGGGAACAGGCCATACTGCAAAAGATGATCCAACCTCCAGCACAAGACGGATCGCCATCGCAGAGGGTGTAAGTCGGAACACTGCTTGGGGAATTTTGCACGAAAATGGTCTCTGCACATACCATACCCAGAGGGTGCAAGGCCTACGTGCACAAGATTATCTTCCACGACGATGATTCTGCAAGTGGTTGTTTCCGCAAGTGCATCAGGTGTCCTCTATTTCTGAAGTTCATTCCGTTCACTGACGTAGCCTGCTTCACTTGCGATGGGATCGCACCAAAGGAACACCTGTACGGGTTGTTGCTCCATTTGTCATTAAAGTGATTCTTTCTCGGAAACGGTGCGTTGTGCGACCTATATTCATAGGGATTTTTTGTTCCTTACTATTGAATACACATACCTTTAAATTTACGACCATGATTTACGGGGCCCCCCTGTATATATTGTAGCGATTTGCTCGATGCTTCCAACTTAAATAACACAATATATTATATATCACCTAAAATTATTTTAAATCATCTTAACTAACAATAAAGGACACAATCGTGAATTCGTCCCCCTGAGGTTCGATGGGGTCATTTAATTATTCGAAATTAAATTCCAATTGGGTGAATACAAAGAAAAAAGAAATTATAAACAGTAGGTATGATTAAATTTCAGTAATTAATTAAATTGAATTAAGATTTCTATCAATTAACGATATTTATCCTTTTGTCAATTTCAACTGTTCGTTGTCTATTATCCTTTATATTTTAACACATTTGGGAAAACACTATTATTCGGTCGTCAATAGAATCTTATTGAGGATTGAGTTGATGAGATCAACGTCGTTTGGATATAATCGTATTGGAACTACTACAATATATTAGTATCGATTCGATCGATGAAGTTCAAATTCAATCAAGTCAAGTCATTCGATCTTTATCAAGATTCTCATTGAAAGAGCGACAAGGAACCACGCGGAAAAGGGGGGTGTACCTTGCGCGTCAATCATTCATACGGGTATGGATGGGACAAGGAAGTAAATTAGTAGGATAGGGTATCGCGATCGTTCCGAACGGGACTTTCAAGACGGTCTCTTCCATTCTTGAAAATGGTAGTCGAGGATTACACAATCCAGGTAAGTTATCTTTCTTTGTTTCTTTTTTTCTTTTTTTTTTTTTTTTTTTTTTTTTTAGGTCGAGATACTTATCAAATAATTGTCAACAAATTAATTCTCTTTTCCTTTTTAAAGGTTATCGTTCACTAGTCAAAATGACGTCGAGTAAGTTTCTTAAATTAAGTCGGAACATTTCTTTACTTTCACTGCGAGGCCCACCAAGAAATAAGCAAGATATTTTTACCTTGTTTTTGGTCAGTCACAGGAGGTTGACATCAATGTGAAATCTTCTAATCGGGTTTTTTAAACGGCCGGGAAGAACGTTCAGTCGGATCGATGTTCGTTGTATCAATGAAATAATATACAAAGATAATGAGTATCGTTCAAAATTTGAAATATTATAGCTGGATTAATCCATTTATTTTCTAGGGTTAATATCGAGTTTCAATGTTTCTATAGATAAAACAACAATAGAATTTCACTTAACTGTCCGTATTTTCTCGATGAAAAATTAAGTGTCATCTAATCAAATATTTTGTTTTCAGGGAAGGTCATAAATAATGATTAGGACATAAAGGTTGATAACGGGTTCAATCGTCGAATAATAATGAAAGTTGATAACGGGTTTTGTTATTAAAGAAAAAAAAAAGGACTTCCATCCCTCCGCTTTCGTCTTTCCTCCCCAAGTGTTTTCTTTTTCTTTTTTTTATATATATATTTTTTTTTTACCACGTCATTTTCATTGTTTTATTTTATATTTCGTTAACTTCTCATTGTAGTAATGTCAATTTAACACGCGATTATGAGATTTCGCCTTCTTCTCATTAAATCTCATTGTAACAATACTAAACATCCTTCATATTCACATTCTTGTGTCGTAATAAAAACGTTGTTTCACATAAATTTGTTCACAATAACTAACTTAAAGTTCAATGAATCAAACAAATTTTTTTTTTTTAAATAGTCTGGTAATAGGTAGCGGACGCTACAATATATAACGTAGAGTGTTTGTTTGTGGGTTTGTGGGTGAGAGGGTTTATTTATTATACAAATGTACAGTTTTATTCAGATTTTGATGATCAATCTCTAACTCAGGCTTCGAAAAAATAATAATTGTCGATTTTAAATAGATATTCATGATGATGGCTGGGCATATTAATCAGAGGTATCTCATGACCATACAATGCAGAGCAACATTGTGCTTTAGAAATAAGGGTCAATTTATAATGCATAGAATACCTGTTATTCGGGTTTTTCTTAGAAATGATAGTTCTTAGAACTTAACATTTTCTTGGAAATCTTTAAAAATGAGCACTAACTGGAGACAAAAGAGAGTTACCAGACTATTGAGAAACTGAACAAGCCGTGGCAAAACTGTGCTTTAGAAATAAGGTTCAATTCTTAACAAAGCATAGAGTAACTTTTGTTCAGGGTTTTCTTAGAAATGACAGTTCTTAGAAATTTACATTTTCTTAGAAATCTTTAAAAATGAGCAGTAACTGGAGATAAAAGAGAGTTACCAAACTATTAATAAACTGACCAAGCTGTGAATGATTAAGTACTCATCGAAGTTCCTAAGCGACCCTCGATGATGCAAGAATGGCCGACTACTAGACTACACAATGTCATGAACGGCCAAGTTTTGCTTCACGAGTGCAGAGTATAAATTGCAGCAGCAGATTAACAAGTAGTTAGTAGCGAATACCACCGAATTTTCATTATGAATTTTTACTGTATAATTTCTAAGCTTTTCCGTGTGCTGATTTTTACTGTTTATTCACATTCAGATATTGCAAAATTTAATAAATAAAAGAGTCCGCCCATCGCCGGGATATCATCTAGTTTATTTGGTAGCAAAGCAGATACAAACATTTCCTAAAAAAAATCCCCGATACATTTTTATTGTGTTTTTGTGTGAATGTGAATGTTTTGGAAACCGAGGTGGTGATGATGCGATGATTGAACGATCGTTTCCAGGAATTATTAGCAATAACCATAAATGATGATGCAATGACAGGACATAGATAAGGCAGCGTTTATCGAGGAGGCTAAGGAGTTCAACGGGTCTCTTTTGAGCTGCCTAAAAACGTCCAGACAACCGGCGAAAATTTCTATGTTTGGAAAGAAAAAAGAACGAGTATTGATTAGGAAAAACTCTGCCACTGAAAGAGAAAAAGCTATAACAAAGAATACATGAGGGTCTGTAATAATCGTTCGAAAGATTATAATAATAATTCATATCTATCAAAATGCCAACAAAGAAGTGCATGAGTTTTGGGCAGAGAAGACAAAAAGTTATCTGGGCGTCGGAAATATCCGAGCAACAGCTTTGTTTACAGAAGGAAATTGGGAATTACTAAAAACTAATTTATTATAGAAGTTGAAGCAAAAGTAGTGGACGACTCGGGAGGGGGGGGGGGCGGTTTAGAGTTTGACGAATTCTGGGCGAAGACCATTTACCACAAGGGAATATCGCAGTTTATTAACAGAAAAGAGGGAAGAAACGTCAGTAGTAATTTGAATGCCAAAGACATTGTGCCATCTGTGTCGGCCAGTGTAAAAATATGGCATAAAAATTGGTAATACGCGGGCTTCTTCGTCACTGTTGGAAAAGGGGACCAGTGCGCGAGCAGCACCCGCCGAAATTTGCAGGGTGGAAAGTCAGGGTGTGACCATTGAACGGACAGCACGACGGTGGTTTTCCCACTTTTCGTCTGGAGACATGGGACTAGAAGATGCGCCAAGGAGCGGAAGAACCAATGAAGTGGATGATGCAGCCCTACGGCAACATGTGGAAGCCAACACAGGCAGCACCACCCTAGCGGACTGGCGGACTAGCGGCGGACATTGGGACACCACAATCGAGTGTGGTTCGACATCTGCACGCCATGGGAAAGGTCAATAGAAGCTGCCGAATTGTGCCACGCGAGATGACGTCCGCGCAATTACAACAACGGATGAAGGTGTGTTGTCAACTGCTGGAAAAAGTCGAGGTTCTGCCACATACAGCTTACAGCCCCGACCTGGCACCTTCCGACTATCATCTCCTCCGGTCCATGGCGCACTTTCTGCGTGGACAGCGCTTCGCCAATGTCAGTGAAGTTGAAAACACCGTGCGTGACTTTTTCACCCAGAAACTGGAGGAGTGGTTTCCCGAGGGCATACGCCAACTGGCTGATCGTTGGATGAAGACCATGGAGCATGATGGACTCTAGTTTGAAGATTAGCAATGAGTAGTTCTTGTCTGGTGCCCATTTAATAGTTTGCGCGGTGAACGGTCACTACGTTTGACTCAACCTCTGTATTTTACTTCCTGAGGTTGTTCTGTTTAACCTACTACTGTAATTATACCGGGAAACGACGGGTGCATCTGGTAGTTATTTATATTGTAGCGGATCCACCCCTTTCCTACCTTGGTCTTTTTTTTTCAAGAAAATAATCTTATTGTCGTTTGTTTTATGTTTTTGTCGGAATTTAATTTCTTGGATAATAGAACACAGGCAAGACAAAATACTGGAAGAACTAATCTTCTCTAAAGATGAAAACTTCTGAGCGTAAGGGTTCTGATGGTTTTCTTTCAGACAGTATGTTAATATGGACAGGATGCAAATTTCGACTAGAAATAACTACCAGATGCACCCGTCGTTTCCCGGTATAATTACAGTAGTAGGTTAAACAGAACAACCTCAGTCAGTAGACGTTTTGATCGATTGCACTCGATACGCTGTGGCTTTCATTTCTTCTTACTATTGTTTTCTAATTTTATTTTTTCTTTGGGTTCTGCAGATCGACAGGTTAAAGATTTATTTCGCTGAGATCACTGGTAACAGGGCTAAATCGATAATAAGTTTCTTCAAATTAAATTCTTTTCTTACATCTAAAATGACGACTGCAGGGCCCCCAAAGGGAATAGGAAAGTTTTATCTTACTTTAAATCTTCTCACCGCATGTTCATCAAGGCAGTTAGACGTCATTGGAATCCCGGAGTAAAATTTGGGTGGTTTGTTCGAACAAGTCGGCATTCGATCAGACCAACCAGACAAGGATGTGGAAGGGTCTCGATTCAGCAGTTTAATTAGGAAGCAAATTCCAAAATAACGGCAATCGTAAATTGATTCAATAGGGAAAATTCTTTTCGTTAATTCCGGCTTTTCTTGAGGGTCTCGAACTCTGCCATCATTGCCACAAACTCGGCGTCTTCTCCCATTTTCTTCGGCGGGACGGAGGTTTTGTTGAACAGCAAATTTTAATTTTTCATAGGTCTCAGGGGAAAAGGCATCGCAGATCGGCGACGGGTGAAGAGAAGTAAGGGTCTTTTTTGAATGATTTTGGAGTAGTCATTGAAATCATGACGATTGCAGGAAGGGACTCGTTGTTTCCCTTCGACGATCAAAATAGCTACTTTCAGTTTTAGAAGCCGCTCGTCGGAATGTTTATCCAAAATTTTTTGTCTTCTTTAAAACATTGTTATCACCACTGTTACAGAAAGACATTTGTCCAAAAATTAAAATGACCTTTTAACAAACGAAGGATAATTGTTTCATCTACGTCAACACAGATGAAGAAGAAATTAAATTATTTCAGAGAAAGCTCAACACAACAGTCAAGAGAAAATTTTTTTCTTTTTTTTAAGTACTAAGGTTCAAAGTTTCCATAAATATTATCGTCGTTTTGGATTGTTCCTTTTTTAATTCTCTCTTTTAGATTAAAATTTCTCGAGGAAACGGCTAAGGTGAACACGACAACAATTTTTTTTCACATAAGACAGTCTCAAAAAAGGAAAACAACGGGCGGGGGAGAGCCGTTACTTTCCCTCCTCGAGAGCAAAAAAAATTCTTTTAAAATGGCTGATTCGGACTCAATTTAACACACAACTGTTCAATCATTTTCGCGGCGTTCATAGTCCAGTAATACTTTCAAGTCTTCGAGAGTGGCGATAACCGGCGATCTGCGCAGGCGTTATTGATTAGACAGCAGTTCCACCACGTTATATGATCTAAAGGTGTGGATCAAGTAGGGCCCGTAGAAGAGTGAACTTAGTTTGTGGTCTGAGGGCAGCCGACCAGGGATCACGCGCGCACGGAGCAATACGAAATTCCCTACTTCAAACGGAATTCGATCCTGGTCCCTTTTCCCTTATGCTGTTACTGTCGCCGATGTCGCTCCTTTATTTCACGAACGATTTGATCCGGTGAGGAGACATTCCCGTCGATCGCTGTACCAAAGTGGATTTCTGAGGGACTAAAACCCGTCTCGTCATTTGGCAAATGTTTCAAGGGTCTCCACGCAGACATCCAGTAAACTGTCCTACTCGTTGTTTTGACGGGGTAAATAGTTATCTGTTTGTCTAATATTCCACGTATGTATCGTTCTGCGGGGTTAGTTCGCGGGACGTACAGAATTGAATATTGGATTCTAATCGCATGATCGTCTGGGAATTTTATATATTCTTGGGCACGGAAATACGAGGCATTATCGTATAATAACTCGTGAAGTCTTCGTATTTGTTCACAAGCGAAGTTAAGCACATGGATAATTTTTTGTTGGTTTATGTAACAGTTCCCGGAACGACTCTCTACAAGTGGTTATATCGCATCAATGGCCCAGAGTTGGTTCGAACTTGTATTACGTCGTCGAATTTGTTCATTGGTTAGGCAGCTGATTTATCGGCTTAAACTGTTGGCATTGCTGACAGCTTTTCGTGATTCAATTGATATCCTGATGCTTCCTAGGCTAGGTGTCACCGCAATCGGCGCCAGTCTGCAATTCCGTTGCTCTCGATCATCCAGCAGCATCGGAAAGCAAATGTGGAAAGACAGCGCCGCCATCTACGGACAAGATTGTCCATCAGAATAAAGATTTTTCTGGCGACCGCGAGCGAAAGCGTCGGACTAATCGAAACAGGAAGAGGCGCAGAAAAAGGCGTTCGAGTCGTAAGGTCGAGCGGAAAGTTTGGAATGAGGGATTCGAGGCTTGGGCATAGAGATAAATAAATATACCAGAGGAGGAATCTCTATTCATGAAAGTGTATCCTGGAATCTTTGCGCCACCGAGGGCACTACGGGTTCGACTAGTCCTGAATAGCAGACGACACGCTAGTTATACTATAGAAATTGTAAGGATTCCAACAATACTTTTGATTTAAGAAGTACTACTTAATCATTGCAGTAAGTAATAAAAAGTATGATGACTTAAATCATGTATAATGATTAAATTAAAAATAGTGTTTTTGCAGTTTTGTATAGTTTTAAATAGTTTCAAAAAGTTTTAAATAGTTTGAAATTTAATTTTTTTACTTCAGCTAATATCAGTTTAATAAATTAATATTTTCTCGTTTAAGAAACGTGTTTAAAAATTGACATTAAAATAACAGAATAAAGAAAATCAATTTTGTTTCAAAGTCTACTTTTTTATTTTATTCAAGCGTTTAGCATATTTTAGCTTCTTGTTATTAGATCTTTCTTTCGAAACAAGTTTCAAAAATGGCAAAGCCTCGTTTTGATAATATAAATAACAATTTTTGGAAAAAACAGTTCTGCGTGCTCCCGGCTGCAAAATAACGATGTCCAGCTAATTATTGGATGTACGATCTTTGGGAGCTTGAGGAAGAAATCTGTTAGATGTTCAGATTTGCATTCTTTTTTACATGCTCATCATTGTTTTGCAAGCATTCTTATATTGCAGAAGATGCACGAGTAAGGTGTCCATTTTCTGTAAAGTGAAAGGTTTTTTTAATGAACATTTTAAAAGGTTATTTTTTTATTTTTTTATTACTTAAAAATAAAATTGAATAGAAAAAACAAAAAACTTAATGCATTCAACTCATCTTGACACACAAAAATTGTAAAGAATACAGTTGTCAATACTTAAATTAATATGAATTTTTAATTAAATAACATACAAGTCACGACAGTCATTGTTTACTTACAAAATAAATTAGAAGAACCTTTTTTAAGAATTTTACAGCTCTCCTTTAACTCTGCATATGCAAAGCAGGACTAGTCAGGGCCTTGGGCTTGGGACCGTAACGTGAGGTCGCAAAAACGAGCGGCTGAAAACGAAGACGGTGTGTGTGTCCAACGCCGAGACCGAACGGGACAGACAGTCGGCCGTATGAGGAAGACCCCGTCCGCCGCAGAGTACGAAAGCGTCCGTCCTACGCCGGCCTGCGACATATCATGCTTTACAAACTTATTTCATGTTAACTAACGTAAATGAGCGTTTTGCAGAAACGATACAAGGAGAACTTTGGACTGTGTTTGAGAATGCCACGTCGTCTAAGAAGGAGCTGACTGGAGACGTCGACTGAGAAGAAGGAACGACCAGACCCAGCGAGAAGGGAGCTCTCGGCATTACGCCAGCTAGCGTTCGTCGCCACTATTACCGCCGCCCCGAGACGCGGCCGCCCGCACCGTATTTTGGTCGTTACCGCCGGCTTTGCATCCGAGGAGTTGCTGTTCCTGGTTCCACGACACTGGCATACCGACAATGACTCCACCGAGCTACAAGTGCTAATCACCCCATGGACCTACGAAGGGTTGATGAGGGAAGAGCTCGGCGACCTGGTACCATAATCAAGGTAGGTCTGGTTTCAGTTACTCTGAATTCGAGCCTTACATGTTAAGCCTCTATTTGCAATGCCTTTCGTTCCTGCTCCCGCTCGAGCATTGATATCTGTCTTATTGTTTAACCTGACGCCGCGCAGGGATGTAACGAATCTCTTTAATGTTTCTTCCTTGCTTAGGCATAAAGATAGTTAGTTACGAGAAAGATATTTCAGTTCTGAACATTAAAATATTCTTCTTTCTCGTTTACTTCATAGATACGCATCACGTGTTCGTTGAGAGCGGGCGGTCGACTAGCCAGTCAAGCTGCCAGTTACCAGCTCGTAAATTTATTCAATATTAACAAACGTTAATATTTGTAACAGACGGTTACTTTTCATACCTGTCAGCAATGATAGTCCTAGCTAGGACTTTGGGGGAACAGATCCCGGTCTGTTTCACTTCCTACGGTTTAGTTTATTTATGATGTTTTATTGTAGAGACGACGAATACCTCTCTATCAATAAATGTTGTTTTTTCCTTAGCCAAAAGTTATGCTCTGTTTTTATTTAATAGTGTTAGTTTTCCACTGCGCGCACACAAACTCCCAGCACGTGACAGTAGGTGTAGAACGTCTTCATTAGTAGGTACAGATTCTTTCCGCCAGGGTGGATTAGGTCGGGTCGTAAGTGGCAAATTCTTATGAGTGAATCTCGTTCATGGAGGGTGACGGTCGTACGTGTGGAATGTACCATCGAAAGATAGTCGTTGGGGTCGTATTTCCTGTCGGCTTCACAGGAACAGCATTTGACTTCGGCTTTACAAAACGCAACTAGATTTGCCGATGGCATAAAAAGCAGCTCGGATTATAACGAAACCTCCGCCTTGCACTCGTCTGGAACTCCTCTGGCTGCCTAAGATCATGTCAGTAGAATATTATGCCATCAGGTCCTTCCATATTATTTTTTTTCCTCACTAAAGATAGCATGTTTCCACATTTGCGAATTCCCATTCTACTGTTTTACAAAGGCCAGTCTTGGATGCATGTGGCTTCAAGTTTATTATGGCTTAAATTTATATTTCCTGTAAGTGTAGTTGGTGGTTGCTAGAAGTGCACGACGAGTTGTTCTGTCTGATACAGGAAGGTTCAGAGATCACGTGATGTTAGAGGATGTTGCTCCTGTGCTGGTTGAAGCCATTCTCAGTATAGCGCGTTTGTTTTGTTTTTTTTGACAACTTCGGACGTACTCCTGGGTGAGGATTTTATTCCATAGCCATGCGGAAAAATCTTTGTGGAAAAATTGTGGAATACAGTCTTGGACTTTCCAATAATTCCAGCAATTTCTCTTTCACTCTTTCCACAGTTTTCGTAAACTGTAATTTGAGCTTGCTGTTCACTGCTTAATTTTCTACTACATCCCATAATGAGTTTGTTATGTAGAGAAAAGAATTTTGTTGTTTTCTAAAGTAATGAAAATAACTGAATTCTTGACAGAAAAAAAAATCAAATAAGAAATCAAAATTCAGAATAATCCATTATTTTGAAGGTGGTCCTAGAGTTTTGCCCATTGAGATTTGTAGCTCACAAATGAAAAATGAAGATGCTTTTTTATTTTTTTTAACTTTTTTTTTTCCCTTAGAAATATGCTTTACTGTCCATTACAAATTATACTGTACACAGGATTGTGAATCAAATAAATTCATTTCATCTCTTGACTGGTCCTATAATTTTGTCTGTAACATCTCCTTATGTAACATCCACATTGTTCTGCTGGAAGTATCTTTTTGACGGCGAAAACAGTATGAAGGGATGAACGTGTTCAGCAGTAATTTTCAGGTATCCCTGACTATTCAGGCGTGGTTCTACAGGTATCAGCGGACCAAGAATATGCCAGGAAATTGCGAATCATGATGATACATCCCAGTCAAGGTCGGTAAACACAAGGTCTTTCAAAGTTGATACCGAAATTTAACCAAACTTACGCATCTACGTCATCGCAGACCATGGCGACGGTCTCTATATTGTCAACTATTGTCATTTTTAATCTCTCCACGTTACAGCTTACGATCTACGATTTAGTTAAGCGATATATTTCTTTTTTAACACAGAAATCAAAATGATTTGTGCCATTTTTAATAACAATCATTATTTCAGTAAAAATCATAGCAGAAATATGATGAAAGACGGAAATCACTTTTTTAAACATTGTAAACGGTAATGAAAGTAAAATAAAAATAAAAAAAAGGAAACTGCATAAAATTGTTTAAGGTTGTTTAAAAATTTTTTCAATGCTAAAATACTTTCACACATTCCTTTACAATGGCTAAATTTAAATATTTTTAATAATAATGAAAGTAAAAAGAGCTGTGGTTTGCGGTGATGTAGCGTTCACCGTGACCAAATATGCGCATTGGGAGACCTAATGTTTATCGACCTTGCATCCCAGTTACGTCCATCACAATAGAAATGGGTGTCTCTAAAAATTATTTTTATAATGTAATAAATAAATAGAAAACCTAGAAATAATACTACCACGACTTTTATTTGACTAATTGAAAATGGAAAAATTTTCCTTGTTAAAGTCATATATAGAGAAAAGAGGAGGAGACGATTATATTGATTGACATTAATTTTAATTTTCATATGAAATTAACGGTTTCTTTTACAAGTGAAGATAATATTTGAAATGAGCAATAATTTTATACAAATTTTAAAGTCCAACATTCGCTGATGCCATCCATGTAGCCAGTAACCTCAACGAGATTCTTGCTTCCATACTGTAGTATTGGTACTGGTGAATATGACGTTGTGGAACACCGTCGGTAGTCACCGTATTCGAAAACGACGACCTCCTTCATTTAGAAGATTGCGGCCCACCACTATCTCAAAGATAAGAAATGTCAACTCATTAATACACAATACTTGGAAGGCAAATTTAAAAATAGGAAGAGAGCGCCTGAGTTTCAATTAGTTAGAATTTTCAAAAGACGGAGAAGAATTTTAAATGCTCTACTTAATTGTCAAGTAGTAATTCTATTCTAAGTCTAGAAAAGGCTTAAAATTCTATTCGTTGGATGCAGATAAGCCATGCGCGGCTCGCAGTGAGAGATCTCCCTGCGGCTCGCGCTTGCTAAGCTACTGTCGTACGAACGATGCCTGGGCGGGGCTCTCTGAATATCCGATTTGATCCTCTCGCTTCGACTGGCGAAAAGATAACACGTAGCTTGGCACGGGATGAATCCTTTCGGCGGTCGCGGCTCGCTGGCGTTGTCATTAGTCGAGTAGTTCGACGCCTCCTGCTGGGAGATTTCCGTGCTGATATGGGCAGTCTCAGTTTTAGTTGATTGAACAGATCGAGGTCCTCCTGGACCGATACATGGGCGGGCGAAGCTCGTCTAAATTTTCCGTGACTGCGGTCACTGACTGTTCCTCCGAGCTGCGTGGTCTCATGCGCTCCTCTCTCTTGGAGCGAATTTGGCTGCACGAGTCGCTGTGAACTCCAGGGCTGGCCTCGATGTCCCAGTCCTTTTAATCGGAGCGAACTGGAGTGAGAAAAGGCAAACGTTTCATTATAAAATATTCTGGAATGTTCACTTGCCTGTGGTGGCTGAACACGATGTCGACCACTTGCCCCACGTGTAAAAATCTTTTTACCTTCTTCTGGTTTGACCAGGCGAATGTGGGAATGAGTCACGGAAAGAGTGCTTGATTGCGCGGCCGAGCGCCTAGGATCGGTTCTACTCCTACCGTCGTCGGAAAGCCTCGAATATTCCTAGGAACTGCGCTTCCATCGTTGGCTTCCTCGGTTTCCTTGTCGTAGACAAAGTTTATCCCGGCTCCTGGAATTCTCTCTCTCTCCATTCGTTTTCTCCCTTCTCCTTTTATTGGTCGCCTAATGAGCTTCTCTTGCATGTCTTTTCTCTGAGCCAATGAGCCGCTTGCTGCTTCCTTCTCTAATTTTCCGCCTCTTCTATTTCTCTTTACAAAAATGACAGATAACAGTTTTTTCTTTCTTTTGCCGGCTTCTTCCCTTGTTTTCTCTTTCTCTTTACATGATATCGTGTTGGATTATCGAATTTAGTCGCTTTTCTGAGCAAATCCGATGATCTGACAAATACAAATTTATAAACATAATTCGGTATGAATTTAAGACCCATATACATAATAATCATATTTGTTCATTGTAATGGACACAGGGACTGAAAAAGTTAATATAGTTCATTCCTAACGTAAATAAAGTGCTATAATTTCCCGTTTATTAAGTACCGAAAGGTGCTTTATGCTATCAGTGTGGGGAAACGTGTCTGTCCGTCTGTCTGTCTGTCTGTAACTCAAACTCCTCCGAGGTTATGAAAGATTTTCAAAATCTGTTTTCGTCAGTCGATGAATATGATTCATGGCACGAACCAGTTACAAATATTATCTAAATCGGTTCATTGGCACGTGCACAAATGGTACCTCTATTTTCCCGCCCAGAAATTTTCAATGGGAAGAAATATTGAGTAATATATCAAACAAATCGTAATGACGAGATAGATGCGGTTATTCATTACTATTTTCGTCAGTCGATGAATATGGTACATGCCATGAAAAAATCATAAATTCTATCTAAATCGGTTCATTAACACGTCCACAAATGGTACCATCACGACCCCACCTAGCAATTTTCAATGGACAGATATATTAAGTAATATGTCAAACAAATCTTAATGACGAGATACAAGCGAATATAAATTACTATTTCGGCCAATAAATATGGTTCAGGAAATGAACCATTTTGAAAATTGTTGCAATCGAAACATTGGCACGTGCACTAATGGTACCTTTATGACACCTTCAAAAATTTTCAATGATAAGATATGGCATGTAATATATCAAACAAATTGTGATGATGTATAATAAATGAATATCACGTAAAAGTAATGATAGTCCAAATTGGTTTCAAGGAACCTGGTTTAGTGGAACCATTCTGGTTTAGTGGAACCATGATGGTTCATTGGAACTTTCAATGCTAAAATATGGCATGTAATATATCAAACGACTTGGAATGATGTGTCATGAATGAAGATGACGTAAAATTAATGATAGTCCAAATTGGTTTCAAGGAACCTGG